>MCJB01018905.1:223398-259116 GCA_002018475.1 Nicotiana obtusifolia | reverse complement strand
TTTAAAAGACGTTTTATATGTACCTTCCATTAGAAGGAATTTGCTTTCAGTTTCTAGATTAATGGATGCTGGTTATAATGTCTTTTTTATTAATAACTCTGCTATTATTAAGTATAATAGACTTTTTATTTACACTGCTGCTAGAGTAAATGATTTGTTTATACTTAATATTCCTCCTGAAATCATACAACCAAAAGTGCTAAATAGCGTTGGCCTGTCACATAAAAGAAAGCGTATTTCTGAATTGAGTCAAACTTATTTATGGCACTTACGTCTAGGTCATATAAGTCTAAATAGGATATCAAGGTTGGTTTCTGATGGACCCCTGAGTTCATTGAAAGTGGAGGCACTACCAACATGTGAATCCTGTTTAGAAGGAAAAATGACAAAGAGACCCTTCCCTTCAAAAGGAAATAGAGCCAGTGATAAGTTAGAATTAATCCATTCCGATTTGTGTGGACATATGAATATACAAGCAAGAGGTGGTTTTGAGTATTTTGTGACTTTCACAGATGACTACTCCAAATACGGATATATTTATTTGTTGCGCCGTAAGTCTGAGTGCTTTGAGAAATTCAAAGAATTTAAGACAGAAACGGAGAAACGACATGATAAACATATCAAATCATTGCGATCTGATCGCGGTGGTGAATACCTTTCTGCAGAATTCATTAGATACTTATCAGATTGTGGAATAACGTCTCAATTATCTGCTCCAGGAACACCACAACAAAATGGTGTAGCAGAAAGAAGAAATAGAACCCTTATGAAAATGGTCAGATCAATGTTGAGTTATTCCGATCTGCCCTCATCCTTTTGGGGATATGCTTTAGAAACAGCTAATTA
Source organism: Nicotiana obtusifolia (assembly GCA_002018475.1). Lineage (NCBI taxonomy): Eukaryota > Viridiplantae > Streptophyta > Magnoliopsida > Solanales > Solanaceae > Nicotiana > Nicotiana obtusifolia. The sequence continues at coordinate 258,270 of MCJB01018905.1, read as the reverse complement.
CATTCTGAATTTGGTTCCTTCCAAGTCAGTACCTTTGACTCCAACAGAATTGTGGACTGGGCACAAACCTAGTCTGCGGCATATTCGAGTTTGGGGTTGTCCAGCACATGTGTTGAAAGGGAAAACAGATAAATTGGAATCAAGGACAGAGGTTTGCGTTTTTATTGGATATCCAAAAGAAACAAAGGGAGGTTTATTTTATTGTCCAAAAGAAAAGAAGGTAATTGTTACGACAAATGCCAAATTTCTGGAAGAGGATTATTTAATAAATCATGTTCCTAGAAGCAAACTTGTTTTGCAGGAATTGAGCAAAGAAATAACAAAAAATCCACCTCCAAAACACATCCCGGCAGCCAGTATTGATATACCACTGCGTTCTCGTAGTGGGAGGAATGTCAATAGGCAAGAGGATGCACAAGAGGCATTGCCCAACATCTCGCTGCCCCAAAGCAATGGGAGTAATGTTGAGCAACCTGCAATTGTGCAACCTAAAATTGAAGAACAAGCTAACGTTGAGCACCCAGTTCTTCAAGATAATGTCGTGGACGAAAATGCACCTGTAGTGTCTCGTCGTAGTGGGAGAATTATTAGAAAACCTTCTCGGTATGTACTCTTGGGAGAATCTTACGATAGGATCCCTGAAGAGACTAATACAGAACCTCTAAATTACGACGAAGCACTACAGGATTTAGATGCTGAAAAATGGATTACTGCTATGAAATCTGAAATGGAGTCTATATACTCCAATAAAGTCTGGGATCTTGTGGAACCACCTGCAGGAGTCAAACCTATTGGCTGTAGATGGATCTATAAGAAAAAGAGAGGAGTGGACGGAAAAGTGCAAACTTTTAAAGCAAGGCTTGTTGCGAAAGGATTTACTCAGAAAGAAGGGATCGATTATGAGGAAACTTTTTCGCCGGTAGCCATGCTTAAATCAATTAGAATCCTCTTATCTATTGCTGCTCATTACGATTATGAGATCTGGCAAATGGATGTCAAGACGGATTTCATTAATGGAAGTCTTGATGAGTGCATTTATATGGCACAACCAGACGGTTTCAAGAAAAGCGGTAATGAACACATGCTGTGTAAGTTGAACAAATCCATTTATGGATTGAAGCAGGCATCTAGGGCATGGAACACTTGTTTTGACAAGTCGATTAAGACTTTCGGTTTTGATCAATGTGAAAACGAGTCTTGTGTCTATAAAAAATGAGATGGAGAAAAAGTAGAATTTTTGGTACTGTATGTAGACGATATCTTGCTCATAGGAAATAATGTGGTCATGTTGCAGTCAAAGAGTGGTTTTCCTCACATTTTGATATGAAGGACTTGGGAGAAGCAGCTCATATCCTTGGGATCAAGCTCACGCGAGATCGCAAGCAAAGGATATTTGGCTTGTCTCAAGCACTTTATATTGATACTATCCTCACCAGATTTAGCATGCAAGATTCCAAAAAAGGATTCCTTCCTTTTAGGCATGGAATCTCTCTGTCCAAGGATCAGTCTCCCAAAACGGCTGATGAGATAGAGAAGATGAAGGCGGTCCCTTATGCTTCTGCTGTAGGGAGCCTTATGTATGCAATGCTATGTACTAGACCTGACATCTGCTTTGCTGTTGGCATAGTTAGTAGATTTCAGTCTAATCCTGGGAAAGAACATTGGACTGCCGTTAAGCATATAATCAAGTACCTGAAAAGGACTAGGGATTATATGTTGGTTTTTCACTCAAGAGATCTTGTACCCATTGGGTATACAGACTCAGATTTCCAATCGGATAGAGATTCTAGAAAATCTACCTCAGGACATGTGTTTACCTTAGGAGGAGGAGCCATAACTTGGAGAAGTATCAAGCAATCATGTGTTGCCGATTCCACCATGGAAGCCGAATATGTGGCTGCCTCTGAGGCTGCCAAGGAGGCTGCTTGGCTCGGGAACTTCCTGAAAGAGCTTGGTGTTGTCCCTTCAGTACAAGCACCAATTATACTTTATTGTGATAATAGTGGTGCGGTTGCAAACTCGAAGGAACCACGAAGCCATAAGAGGAGTAAACATATTGAGCGTAAATATCATTTAATTCGTGACATTGTTCAGAGGGGAGGGGTAAAAGTTTTGAAGATTGCATCAGCAGACAATTTGGCAGACCCGTTTACCAAAAGCTTGCCGCAGAAGACTTTTGACAAGCATGTAGAAGAAATAGGTATTAGAGTTGTAGATGCATGGTTATGAGTCTAAGTGGGAGATTGTTAGGATATATACTATTAACCATGCGATTTGATTATAGTATTATATATATATTTTTTTTGGAACAATTGTTTATTCATTTATTTAATTCAATGAAGTCTTAATTTAAATAGATCATTTGTTCATATGTGTGCCCTTTACTTATATAGTAGACGATTTAGTGTATGGAGCTTTAGCTCATGCGCGGAAGATTAAATTGTCGGTTCTTATAAGTTATAAAGTTAATGTTCACAATCAAAGATAAAACTGGGCAAAGTATCTTGATGATTGTAACATAAGATTAAATTATAATCTATCTTGATTAAGGGAATGGTTCAGTTCCAACTTCTTATGCTAGTACATTTTTGTGTATTGAACGGACCAAGTAGAGATAAGTGTTTTTGTGCTGAATATATAAAACTACCTCTCTATCTCATTGAATGTTCTTATATTCTTAATCTTGATATGATTGTTATGATCAATGTGGTTCGTTCATTATTTTGATTTATTAAAAGGTACGACTCAAATGCGAGTTAATGTATTCCTGGTAAATTGGATAATGGCAAAGTGCATTTGTGAAATAATAATTAGTTGATAGAATTCGTGTCTTGACCATTGAGACTGATGATACCCCTTTATGGAAGTCTTGAAAGTTTTCATGTGAAAACCCTGCAGGTGGATTTTGTATCCGTCACATGAAATAAGTTAAGCGGAAGTATAAAGGATTAAATTATTCGATGAGTTAAATTATCAGTAATTTAATTTATTTGATTGGTATTTGTAATCTTAACACGGGGAGTTAAATAAGTTTTAATGAATGATTTCGAAATTAAACAGAGGAGTGCAATTACAGTTTTCTAGTGGAATAAATTATAATTTATTGTGGTATGATTAATTCATTCATATTCCGAATTAATACCACAATAGAAAGCCTCGTTATTAAATCTGTGGTCCCTGTTGTGCCTGAATATTCTAGAACAAGGAAATTAAAAGGGAAAATAGTATCCTTGGTAGGTTAGGAGACTGCTACACATTTTTGGTGGGTAGTAGACTCCTTCACGTTTTTGGCTACACGTTTTAGGTAGGTATTAGAATCCTACACGTTTTTGGTTAAGGGATGACCTACAAAATATGGATATAAAAAGAAAGCAATAAAACCCTAAAGGGTGATTCTTTTCTGGCCGAATTCTTGCAACACCAAGGAATACTATTCTTGAGCCGAAATACTTGCCGCTCAAGTATTACGTTCGTAGAACTTCAGGATACACAGCAGAAGATCGTAGACCTGGAGAGCACGAACACTACTGAAGATTTGTGCAGTAGCTTCAAAAGGTTAGTGTTACTATCTCATAATTGAGTATATTTGTCTAGTTTACATGTAAGAATATGGTCTTGGTTGCTTGTTTCCGCTGCGTTTATATGCCTATTTTCTATCAAATTGAGTTTAGAATTATGAAATTATGCTTGTTAGTTTAGTAGGTCATTTTGAATTAGTATAATAAATGCCATACACTTTGGTGGTAAAGATAAGTGAGATTTTAATCATTATTTTTCAGGCATGTTCAAATATACAGTTCCTGCAAAAGATCAAATTGATGACACAAGAAGAACACAAGATCAAATTGATGACACAAGAAGAACACAGACATTAATACCTCCGGAAAGATATAGAAACGGATTACTTGCTTTCTTTTGTAAGTGAAGTGAGGTACTTCTTTTGGTTCAAAAAGGAATCACCCTTTCAAGTGAGGTACAACCTTGAGGTCATGGTTTATTTGCTAGTTATGCGACAATTATAATGTAAGAATTATTTATGTAGTGAATAATAATCGATCAAGGGAAGAAGATAAGTTTGGTTCAAGAAGACATAAAAACGGACTTGATGTTCATTGAGCCTTGTTTGGAACAAAAAGAGAAGAGAACGTTAGCAAGATTTTTCCTAGTGAAGATGGAATGACATCAAGTTCGAGCTTGTTATATAGGTGTCCCAATTTTGTTTGGTAGCTCTGTGGACTATTCACTAGTCCAACCAAGTTCAGCTCTAGTTGCGTTAAAAGAGTAGGAGAAAAAAAACATGCACAGGCTCATTTGTATATTTCTATATGTATGTGTAGATGTCTTTTTATCTATGTTCTAGTTCGTGACAAGCAACATGTAGAAACTAAAAAAAATGATGTATTAAGTTATGCGCAAATCTATGTATTATATTACATGAAGTGAAGTAAAGTAGAATGTGGAATAAAAGAGAAATGCCGACAACTTTTCATATATAAGAGCTATATAGATTGCATGACAAAAAGACAGCCCCCTACACTCGGACATGTTACTCATAACAAATTAAAACATACACAGACAAAAAGACATCTAAACAAATTAAACATAAAGGAAAATACAAATGACCAACATGTTTTTTTCCTCATACAACTCTTTTATACAACTAGAGTTGGACTTGGTTGGACTAGTGTGTCCACAGAGCTATCACACAGAGTTGGGACATCTAACAAGCTAGAACTTGATGGCGTTCCATCTTCATTAGGAAAATTTTGGCTAATTTTCTCTTCTCTAGTTTCATTGATTATCAAGTCACTTTGTATGTCTTCTTGAATCAAAATTTTCTTCTTCCCTCGATCGATAATGTCATCTTGTGTGATTACATATTCCTCATTGTTAATAGAATGGCCCCCATTCATATCCTTATGTTGATGACATTTTATGTCACCTTTCAAAACTAGTAGATTTAATACTAGACGTCCGTTTTCTCGAGTGGCTTCAAGGTACTCATAATATTCCATACTTTCCTCTCTAAGGATTAATCTTCCGTCAACATATTGTCTAGAGAGAGACCATGGTACATCTCCAGGCAATTTTCCTCTCCAAGATGGAATTGTTGGTGGATATTCTTTTCTCAATTTCTTGATTTGACGTGTAGGTTTATTTTTCGTGTTGGATTTTGGTTCGTGCCAGAGTTGAAGGTCTTCTTTTGAAGCCATGAAAACGCCACTCTCTGAACCTATTAGATCGCCGTTAGTTGAATACATCCAAGGAGAAGAATATGGAGTTGATGTAAATAAGAATGATAATATGGATCGCGTGGTTGGTTGTGGTGATGACTCAAATTTTGATGAAAACATCCTGTAAAAACTTAGTAGTATGTTTCTAGCATCTACATTGAAATATTGAATGACTAAGCATGTGATGACATTCAAAAATCCAGAAATTGTTGATATGATCAATCTTCCCTTGTTGAGAATCTTTTTTGTAGTGAAATCCATGTTTCACTCTCGGAGGAAGCAACCAAATCTGTGAATTACAAACCACGTGTTAGTTCTTGTTCTTTTGATAGTACATAATTTGAAACTAAACACATGCAGACAAAAAAATATTAGTGTGTAAAATTTTTTGTCCTATGGGCAAAAAATTGTAACACCGATCTAAAAACAAAAATGTTAGACGATTTCATTCTGTCTGTCTAAATCTTAATGGATGAGGAAACGAGTACTTGGTGAAATAATTGAGGTGCGGTAAGTTGGTTGAAGAGGAGAGATCTAAAACTTAATAACCCAAAAAAAGCAAGAAAAGGTCATTTACTATTGCTATCTTTTCACCAAACCATTCTTTCTTCTACAGTTATTAAGAAAAATTCTTGAATGGATGTAATAGTTCCTTCAAACTGAAAATGTTTATTTATTTTTATATTGAAGGATTGTAAATCAAGAGTTTGCCGTACATTTTATTCAGTGAAACAAGTTATGTTAGTAGAAACTAACACATGAAACAAGTTATGTCAGAGTTCACTGACAGTATAAATTTTTGTTGTATATAACTATGATCTTAGTAGAAAAGATATCCATCTCGAACCACAAGAGTGAATTTTTTTGTTTCTCTAAGTAGATTATCAGATGTTTCTAGCAGATATATTTGATGGCAGAAAATGTATTTTCCGACTTGCACATTGAAGCAAATTATTCTTGACATATGCATGATCTAGTTCCTTAAAACTCCAACAGCAGCTTTCTATGTAGAGTTTCTAGCCAACACACACTTCATAAAAATAGGCATAATTTAGAAAGAAAAAAACGAAAATGCAAACTACATTAGTTGTGTGCAAGTGAGATTTGGGTGAAAATTCAAGACAAGGCAAACTGAGGAAAAACCAAATAAAACTGAAAATAGATAAGCATGAGATCGAATTGGGAAATATCAAAACCAACAGACAATGAAAGAATTACCCTTTTCAAGTATATATATAAAAAAACTAAGAACTCAAAATTCTCAATCACTTGCAAGCTAATAGCAATAGAGAAGGAAATTTTATGCCTTGTAAGTTCCTCCTTCAGCAGCAAAGAGTAGTCACTCTTTGCTGTTTCAAGTGTGAAATACACAAGCAAAGTGTAAAGCTCTTCTTAAATAAGGCCTTTCATTACTTAGGTAGGTAACTAAATTACAAAAAGAAGGTGATTTAAGCCAGACATAGCACGTAAATGAGATTCTTGCGCTTAAACACCTAACCAAAGTGGAGCTTTGCTAGGGCCTAGCCCATAATTTGTAAAGAAATATATATTTTTAATCGCTTCTTAAAATAATAGTCCAAGTCTTTTTTTTAGCTAGTGAATTCAATTAGTTTCAGCTTACCAGCATTTTGCTCTACTTTATTTTCATGTAAGAGTTCAAATTCAATAACAATGCACAATAAAAAATGTAGTAATATCTACCCACATAACCATCTGGTATTCAAAATTCTGGCCCGATTAATTTAGATTCGCGTCATGTAAGGAGATAAGCGCTCCCTAAAAGAAAAAATTTTTAATCCTAAGATTGGCTCGAATGCAAAACCTTTGATTAAGAATAACGAAATCAATCTGATCTATCTGACCATAATCCTTAGTGATGCGACCTTTTTAGGTAGTCTAGAGGTAAGATTCGATGAAAAACAAAAGAAACTTTATGTTTCCTTTACTCTTTAACTTGGCTCAATTTTAATACTTTGATTATGTGTGTAAGAATTATAACTAATTCCATGGTCAAATTTTATTATTATTGATTCACCAACCAAACTAGCAAGGGCGAAGCTATGTTAGGTCCAATGGTGGTCAACTGACTAGTCTTCGCCGAAAAATTATATTAAGTATAAGATAAAATATTACTTGTTATTGATTAAAAATAGACTTTGAACACCTTTGTATAATCCATTGATAAAGGATGTTCAAAATTTGAACACCCTTATAAAATTTCCTGGCTTCGCCACTGCAAACTAGGATGAAATTGTTGAACCAAATTCGAAATATTTCCATCCCTGTTTAATAAAGGCACATTTTTGCGTTGAAGGAGGATCAATGTTTAAAATTGAATTACTACTCCAATTATAAACTAGTTATATCTTCATAAGCAGATTTACTGGATTTGTAAACAACAATTTACCAGTTATATATTCAATCCAAAAATAAAATAAAATAAAATAAAATAAAATAAAATAAAATAAAAAGAAAACAAATTTAATTTCTAATACGTAAAAACATAAAATTATATCTATTGGGCAACTATAAAACATTACTAGCATGCATGGGAAACCTGACCAAAATTGTAATTGAACATAAAGTAAGAAAAGAATAAACCATACTAATAAATTGAAGTCAGAGAATATAAAGTTATTGGGTTCGAATATACCTCACGTAGTTTGAAGCGAAAGAAGACCCAAAATATAGTAATAACGCTTTGATTATAATGCCCTAAGGTTTTGTGCCTTTTATAATTATCTCCTCTTTGGCTTTAAATTTTTTTGGTTGCAACTTACTACAAATTTAAAATTAATTAAGCCTACCCCGTTTGGTATAGAAACTATTTCCAAAAATTTGAGAACCGAAAACAAACCCACAAAGTTCTCACAAAAACTAACAATTTTTTTCCAGAAAATCATTCAGAAAAATAAATCAAAACGCCCAAGTCTTTTCTTAAACTTAATTTCTCCAAAAAAAAAAAACCATAACCAAATCCAAATCCATGCGGTATGGTATCTTTTTACTGTTTTATTTATGGTACTTTGTGAGTCGCAAACTAAGTCCTACCTAAATTGGGATTACTCAGTTCTAAATTTGGGAACTTTGTCTTTTTTTAAAAGAAAAAAATAGTCTTTGCTCCTTTTATTTTGAACTTTCCTTTCTATTATTCACCAAAGAGGCGAAGAATTAATATTCAAAAAAATAAAAAAGAAAAGGTAAAAACTTATTCGTATTGAGTGTTTTTACAAATATGGTTTAAAGGACAGTTCTAAGATTTTTTATATTCGGTGGAAGGCAGACTGAAACTTTTTCCTAACCAAGTGAAACTAAGAGTCTGAAAAAATTCACGATCTGATTTATGGAGTGTTAACCCTCTGAGAACGACTAAACATGTTCATTAAAAAACAATTGTGACTAAAACGAATACGAGCCTTTTCTTTTATTGTTTTGTTTCAAAGCAAATATTTTAACCTTTGGGAAGAAGTCTTATAGGTTTCAACAGATTTGAGCTGTTAGCTAAAATTGGAAGTGGAGGTGTATGGCTAAGGCTGGGCCAAACTTTGCCTCTTATGTATACAGTTAAGAGTGTGATTTTATGTGAAAACTTCCGAAATGAAACAGTTCGGAGCCAGTTGTTTCCAGTTCTTTTCGCACTTCATTAAATACAAGAATTTATTTGTCTACATATATATTGGTTCACTAACTTACTTTCTCATACCACTTGGCTACTTTGGCCATCTCTAACTTGTTTAAGATTGAAACGTTATTGTCGTTGTTATTGTCGGCTACTATCTATAACTGTATTAAATTAACGGTCAATTTCTAATATTGACAATTGAAAAGAGTTAAAACTGAATGAGACAGATTTAAGATCACATGAAATGAAGTTGTTTCAAAACTCGATTGTATCTTATAATTCATGCACATTTGACGAAAAGAAGCAACGATACTAAAGAACATTTATATAAACGATGCCAACTAGTTGGATTTAAGACAGACATGATAATAGTTAAATTAATTTCAGTAATTGTTGAAAGTCTTTATACTTTCTCTGTGTATATACGTAAGTAGAAATTATAAAAAACCTCTAATATTGGACAACTCAAAATTATTAAATTTTACTATGAGGATACTAATTAGTGGAGCAAAACGGATGATGAGGATATTAATATATGTCCAAATCCAACTACCTTGGATTTAAGGTGTAAATTTTATGTTATCGCTATTGTTATTACTTGTTGTGCTCATACAGTTTTTTACATCTGTTTCGTTTATTTCTTCCAGCATTTTGTCAAAATGGTTTGTGAAATGTGAAAACTTTTTCATACACTTGGCTGCTTAGTGGATATTCCACATTAACGGCTTGTTTTATTAAAACCTCCAAACGTAAAGGTACGTAGGTGTGGAATCATGATGATTAGCAAAATTAAAATCGAATGAAGTAGATTTTTTAATAATATGGAAGAAAATGTCTTGAGAAATTCTTTTTTGCACAATTACACAAAAAAAAAAAGAATAAAATTAATGAAGCAAAATGACATTTAGGCGATACCAACTAGTTGGATTTGAGGCTTAGTTTTTTTGTTGTTGTTAGATTTAAGGCTTAGTCATGATGGTATTTACGCTTGCATTAGGTTCAGTCTTTGCTAAGAGTCTTTTAACTCTGTTTATACATGTGTTTGCCAATAGAAATTATAGATAACTTCTAGCAGGTGCATAAAACGGTAAATATAGAATTATCATACCAAATCGAAAACTTTCGTATTGGTATTTAATAGTATTGGTATGGTATTTAGTTTAACTTTTAAAATATTTGGTATTAGATGTGGTATTTGATGTTTAAAAAAATAACATTGAAATATCGATACAATACCGAAATATATACTAAGTTTACACAATACATTATATATTATTGATTGTAGCATAGGAATACTTTTTTTTAATATCATGTTGAGGTGGACAGTAAAGCTCGTGTACTTCTTTAGGAAAACGGAGGAACAAGATATGTTGCGGATTCTCACTCTTATTCTCTAGGTTTCCAAGCAGTTTAGCGTAATTTTTCTAAGGTTTTTGATGTTTCTTACTCTGTTATTCGTGTATTGCGTTGCACTTGTTAGATTAGTCCTTGTTGTATTCTCTAAGCTCACCAAATAACAAGACATTTTTTATGATCAAATTTATTCCTTCATATACCTTTTTTCTCTCTATGGGTTGATACTTGCAGGTTTTGGACAAAAACTTTGTCAACAATCAGGTGAACTTAGAACGTTTTTATTTTTGTATTTGTGAGTACTTTAATTAAAAAAATTTACGGTCTATGGCTTTATGCTCTAGTTAACATTCAAGCAAAATAAATCGAAGTTACCGGACTGATAAATCGTTACTGAAAGAACAAAACCTTAACCATACCGAATTTAATTTGGTATGGTATTGATATAGTATTTTAAGAAATCGAACACCAAAATTACTGAACCGAAATATCTAAATATCGTACTATATAGACTAATGAACTATTAGGATTTTGTCCTGAATTGTTAATATATTAGGACTCTCTTTCTTAAAGGGAGGGAAAAAAATACCTAAAAGTAGGGGTAGGCATTTAGGCAATTCGGATTGGATATGAAAATTTCGGTTTGGATTTTCGATTTTCGGATTGAAGAAATGATAATTTAAATCCAATCCAAAAAAACTCGGATTGGATCGAACTTTTTAAGTTTGGATTCAGATTAATCGGTTTGGATATTTTGTGCAACGACCCGACCGGTCGTTTTGACAATTAACGTCCCGTTCAGCGGCGTAAGGTCTCGAGCAGCTCGTATTATGTGTTATGACTTGCATGTATGATCGAGTTAAGTTTTTGGATGGTTCGGGATCAATTTGGAAGAATGATTCCTGTTTTAGAAGCTTAAGCGATAAGAGTTGACCGAAGTTTTGACTTTTGTGTAGACGACTCCGAAATGGCATTTTGATGATTCCAATAGCTTAGTATGATGATTTTTTACTTAGGCGTGCATCCGGATTTGGATTTGGAGGTCCATAGGGTAATTTGAAATATCTTGGCGAAAATTGAAAAGTTAAAGTTTTTGAAGGTTGAGAGGTTTGGCCAGGAGTTGACTTCGTCGATATCGGATTCGAATTTCGATTGCAGGAGTTGGATTAGCTCCGTTATGTCATTTGAAACTTGCATGCAAAATTTGACGTCATTCCGGGTTGATTTGATATATTTCAGCACGAGTTTTGGAAGTTGAAAATTTTAAAAGTTCATAAGTTCGATTCGAAATGTGATTCGTAGCTTCAACGTTATTTGATGTGATTTGAGGCATCGAGTAGGTCCGCGTTGTGTTATGGAACTTGTTGGTATGTATCGACGGGGATCTCTGGCGTGTTTCGGATGGGCTACAGGCTATTTTCTCACGTTTTGGATGGCTGATCAGATATCTGGTGTTCCTTTATAGGCGATTGTGAAGTCCAATCCGCGTTCAGATAGGTTGTTTTGGTGGCTGGACCTTTTCCTCTTCGCGTTCGCATGGTTCTGCCGGCGATCGCGTACGTGTGTATCTTCCTTCATCGCGTTCGCGTAGCATAGCCTTAGCAGCTGGTATATTTTCTTATTCACGATCGCGTGTTATGGTTTGCGACCGCGTACTTCATTCCTTGGGGGCATCAATTGTTTCCTTTTTCGCGATCGTGTAGTACAATCTGTAGGCAATAGTCATTTCCTTCTTCACGATCACAATATCATTTCCGCGATCGCGATTTGTAAATCGTTGGGCAGCAGAATATTTTTTTCAAAATCGAGGGTTTGCCCATTTTCATCATATCTTGAGTTGTAGACCTCGGATTTGAGCCATTTTTTGTGTGTTTTTCAAGTAAATAATTGTGGTAAGTTTTCTTCACTTGAAATTTATTATATTTCATGACCCGATTTTTATCTTTATCTTTTAATTAGGGATTTGAGTTGGGAAAATAAGGATTTTGAGAAAATCTTTCATAATGTAAAATGATGATTTGAATGACGAATTGATGTCGGAAATTGATAATTTTGGTATGGTTGAACTCGTATCAAAATGAGTGTTTGGATTTTGTGAAATTTATTGGATTCCAAGGTGCGGTCCCGAAGGTTTACTTTTGGGTTGACTTTTTAGTTTTTATTAAGATTGAAGCTTTATTATCTGGAATTATTTCCTATGAGTTTTATTTATGATTTGAAGTTATTTTGGCTGGATTTGAGCCGTCCGAAGGTTGTTTTACTCGAGAAGGTCATTTTAGAGTATCAGTCTAGCTTCTGTGAGGTAAGTATCTTGTCTAACTTTGTGTAAGGAAATTACCCCTTAGGATTTGAGTCATTTGTGTCATGTGAAGGCCGTATATGCGAGGTGACAAGTATGTACTCGAACTTATTTGTGGAAATTTGACCGTTTAGGACTCTTAGGTTCTTATGTTCATTAGATATGCAACATTTACTAAATTCACCCTTATGTGTCTTATTTGAAATTAATTGCTTCATGTTCTACTCTTATTGCCGATTAAACTCTTATGTGCCTTAGCTGAAGTTGTTGCCTCTTTTAATGCCATGCTATCTTTTTCGTAATTGTCTATCCTTAATTGAAGTTATTATTATCTTTTCCCTAATTGCTTATCCTTAATTGAACTTGTTGTATCTCTTCCGTAATTGCTCAACCTTGAAATGAAGTTTTGTTATCCCTTTTCACTGTTGACTTATCTTTAGTTGGAATTATTGATTCATGTTATCTCTCTTATCGTCGAATTGTACTTTGTGGAATCTTTGCTGCACATTGTCTCTTCCTTGTTGAGCTATTCTTGTGAGACCTTTATTCCCTGTTGCATTTTTCTTTGTGAGCTCGTTCTACTATTTTCTTGTGTTCTGAAGTTCCTGAGTTGATTTACTTATCGTATTCTCGTGTTATTATTGTTGTTGATATTGTATTCAGTGTTTTTGAGCCGAGGGTTATGCATGATTGTGATATTGAAACTGTTTTAAGAAAATATTGTGGTATATGAGCACATATTGTGAAAATTACTTTGTTGAGTTGTTATGTTTTGGCACACATGTTATTGGTGAGAGCATTGTTATGATGTTTGCACGAGGTTTCTACCGTGCTATTGTTATTATTGATACACATGCGGTGGTATAAGGTCTGGATGTTGAAACGCATGCGGTGAGATAAGGTGGCTTGATAGCTAGTAGGGGAACTATTAGAAGCCATGCGGTGTGATAAGATGGGCTAAAACGCAGGATGCTATTTTGGGAAAAATAATTTTTAAAACTAAATATAAAGGCTCCCGCAGTGATATAAGGAAAGATTGTGATTCATTTTATGATTTGAGACTACGAGGCAGTACCTCGGTAGCGACTCTTGCTTACATTTCCCCATTTCTTTTGTACTTGTCTTTGTTGTTGTTTCCTTAGCATACTATTAATTGTCTTTCTCTATGTTGTATTATCACTTAGTTATGGTGTAGTTAATCTTGTTGTACTATTCGTTGTTTCAATTTCTTTGTTGTCTTTATTACACTATATATTTTGTAGTGATCGCTTCTTATGTGACGTTCATTGTCTCTACTCTAACTTGTTGACTTGAATTATGGTAGAACACTTGCATACGCACACATGTAAATAAATCACCCGTAACGGTCTAAGAAGATGAATCCTAATGTTTTATCCATTTACATGTACTTCCGTGTACTTGCCTTATGTGTGAGAATTATCCTATTGGCATGTGAGTTGTCCGTGCAGTCATGAGTTATGATTATTGTTGGCATGTGAATGGTCCGTGTGGATGTTAGATATTGTCACTCCCTTGGCATGTGAGTCGTCCGCGCTGTTATGAATTGTAATGTGGGCATAAGATGTCGAGTGATTAGGAAACGAATTGGGACCCGTGAATTGTGATTTTGAGGTTTGGTACCTCGTGAAAATTCTTGGATAAACCTTGTGTGAAAGCGGTTGTTCCTGCTGAGTTGTCACTTGTTTTCCTTTATTTGATTCCATCGCATTGAACTGTGTTTAGTTTACTCTATAGTGTTATTACCTGTTGTGCCTCGATGCTAACTGTTGCTTTTAGTCCCTATTACAAACATTGTATTGTTATTGTCATCATGCTTAGCTTATAATTGATACTGTTTCATGTTAGTTCTACATTTATACTTGCTCAGGTTGTTTAGTCCCGTGGGTGTCTCAACTTTTCCTCGTCATTATTCTACCGAGGTTAGTCTTGATACTTACTGGGTACCGTTGTGGTGTACAAATACTACGCTTCTGCATATTTTTGTGCAGATCTCAGGTGCCTCGATTTTTGTTGATTATTAGCTAGCTGGTCGAGCATTACTGTGGAGACTAAGGGTAAACTTGATGTCGCGTTCGCAGGCCTCAGAGTCACCTTATGATATTTTGCTTGTACTGCTCAATTTCCATTCCGAACAGTTGTATTTAGGGATTCTGCTAGTAAACTCAGTAAAGCTTATGACTTGTACTACCGGTTTTGGGATTTATAAGTCGTGTATAAAAATTTCTATTTCATACTTATCAGAATTCTTCTATTAATTCAGTAAGAGATAGGCTTACCTAGTCTTAGAGACTAGGTGCCGTCGCGACATCCTACTGAAGGAAATTGGGGTCGTGACATTTTGAATTTTCGATTTTGAGCTTATAAGTTGGATGTTTCTTCTTTCTACATTAATGAACATCCAAATGAAGTTTTTATGTTAAATTGCCTAAAAAATTCCTCATTCTCACCGCAATCATCCAAATAAAGTAGTCAAATAATGAAATCATCATTAAGAAAATACAACAAAGCCATTAGTAGGGACGATAAGAAGTAGCAATAATAAAATCATGTCCAAATAGAAAGTGCTCTGATAGTAACTTCGTAATTGGTATTGAATATATGAGATTATATCTAATGGTTAGGATATTGGACTTGTTACGATTGACATATGAATAAATGGACTAATTACAAATTATAAAAGTTTTGGATTTTCGAATATCTAAAAATCTGAAGTACCAAATCCAACATCCAACTCGAAATCCAAATTTTATTAAAATTAAATTCGAAATCCAATCCATAATCCGAAAATCCACTCAAAAATTCAAACAATTCAGATTTCGGTTTGGATTTCGGGTTTGCCCAAACTATGCCCACCCCTACTTAAAAGGAATAAATCTTCTTCATATGTATTACTTATCAAATAATTATAAATTATTATGCCTAGTTTAGTATAGTTTTCTTTATCGTCTGATTTAACGTCCATCAAGTTTTGTATTATTAGCTTTTGCATGCATGAAGTTATTTCAATCCCAACAAGTGATATCAGAGCCAATGGTTCGAAGCGAGATCGAAGACAGATTCAAGCAAGTTCAAATTAAGCCGCAACTAATTTGACGATAATGAAGATTTATCCAAAAAGTTTGAACGTGATGCTACATATGAAAATAAATTACAATTAAAATAAATTTGAAACCCCTACCGCTACATCTTTATAGAAATAAAAATTCTAATTTAACACATGTTTGTGACACTTTTAAACAATGCTAGTTTTAAACCATGCCTACTTGTAACGCTTGAGCTCCAATGGCAGTTTTAACCCATGTTTCTTTTAAAGCATGAGCTCCTTTTAACCAATGTTTAAGCCATACTTATTCTTAATGTGTGGGCTCCTATTAACCCATTTTTGAGTTTTTTTCGACCAATACCAAAATTTGTGAACATATACCAATTTTTAATCATGTCAAGCAGTAATGAAGATTATGTGAAGAAGATAGAATCGAGCTTTGTCAAGAAAATTCAGGCCAAGAGAAGAATTATTAGGAGTTTGTCCTCAACTTTTAATCTATTATGATTTTTTTTTTGAAGGAAGAAAAAAAAGACTCCTAAAAGAAATAAATCTCATTCATATGTCTTATCTTTTTTGGGAGAGAAGTTTTGTACGTCTATAAATTTAAGTTTTCTTCTCACTAGAAGAACAACAACCTCTACAGTTTAGTCTTTTAGAAAGTTTTGTTTAGGAAAAACTATTCTCTCAATTTTTTTTTTTATTTTTTATATTAGTGATGAGTCATATGTAAAATAACTTGATCTTATTCGTCGAAAATGAATAATATCAGAGGGAATATTTAATTGCTTTTTTTCTGGGAAATACGTAGGAAGTTAATGTAGTTTGACGACTAGGAATACATAACGTTTATTTTCTTGAAAAATGAGAAGATAACTTGAGGTCAGTTCAAGAGGCAATTCCTAATAATAAAGGACATTTTAGCCTCTAAAGGATTTCAGGTTTATAGCCATTTGTAAGTGGAGAGGGAGAACATGAAGGGAGGGAGATTCACAGACTCTTCTTTCTGCTGAAATCGAGCACGGTCCTACCTTAATTCTGCGATGTGCACCAATAACGCGAATCAATGTGAAAACTAAGACTAGGCACTATAAAGTTAATGGTTGAGTCTGATGACACCGTTGCAGATGTTAAGCTCGCAATTCAAGAAAAGGAAGGTTTTCAATTTCATATGCAGAGGTTAATATTTTTGTTTCTTTGAAGAAAAAATTAGTACTAGGTTTTTTCTCTATGTTTTCCTTGTAGTTCAGCAAGTTCCAGCAACATGTGCCAGTTTACTTTAATTTGTATAACGTATGATCACGTTCATCTTTCACTGTCCTATTTGCCAAATAATCAGCTACCTTGTTGCTTTCTCTGTAGCAATGTTCCAAAAAAGAGAACGTCCAAGTACCTGGAGTCTATTAATTTGCTGTATGATGCTAGCCAATTGCCATTCGCTTTGAATCGCCTCGTCGTTATTCATTTTTACAATTAACAGATCTGACTCAATATGCCAACGTAGGTCTTTTAAGCACTGATGCTTCAGCTTCTTTGATATGAAGAAAGTGCGATAATGACTTGTCCAATGCAACTTTGTTGTCTGAACTGAATGCCGCAGAAAAAAGTCCACACGCTTCAACAGCTAGTTCATCATTGCAAAAGTTGTGCTGCACAGTTTCTTCGTGTTGTCTGCACCAGCTGCATGAAATTGAATTTTTTGATAGTGTCATCAAGAGGTAACCTGCCAGTCAGTAGCCACAGAGTAAAAAAGGAAACCTTGAAATTAAGGGAATTTTTTTATGCCAAATATTGGTTGCAGTAAAAGTTTTAGGCTTTCATCTCCTCAACATCTTCTAGGCTGACTGACCAGTGTAGTTAAATCATTTATCTGAATTTAGTGTTTAAATTAAAAAAAAAAAGGGAAGCACCTCAGATGTACAATATCCTAAATACCATCTTGAATGAACACTAACAGCATCAACTTTTTAGACTTGGTACCTTGTTGCACCAGATGTGCATGCAATAGCTCTCATTCCTGATCAATTGTCCCAGCAAAAGGACAGGTTTCTGGCATGGGAGGATCTAGTGAATAAGCTATGTGTTTATCTGGACTCGTAGTTTTGACTTAGACTATGTGTATGTGTTAAAACATTCATGGAATAAGTACAAAGTACAAACAATAGATACCGAACCCCATAAAATAAATGAGATGTGATAGAATTACAAATCTGAACCCATAAAGTTCAAATCTTGTGATTTTGTTTCCAAGACCAAATCTCCATGAAAATGCCTGCTCACACTATAGCATAATCTCCATCAACCTTCTCCAGGTGTGAGATTTGCCCATAGTGCCAACTGCCAATCTTTAGCCGCTCAATGTGACCTTTTACAATACTTGAGCCTCTACGAATACTTATCACGGTGATTTTAGGGTTCTAAAGCATACATCAACTTGAACATACTTATAAATCAAAATCAACTTTTACTAGTGTTAGCCCATGAACGCTAAAATTTTAAGTTCTACATCTCACTTCTTAAGTTTTAATATTAACAAATTTGAGAAAATTATGGCAATTCTGGTTTATTATATTTTCAGAACTTGATTGACTGAGATACTGAAGAAATGCTGGGAGCTGTCACAATATTGCAAAGGCAAACAAAAATGGAAGATTCAGTATCTATATAGAAAGCTGGAAGCTGGAGAATCATGAAGATTCAGCATATGGAAAGATTTTGTACTCAAACTGATTTAGTGAAGCTGAAGATTGAATCTCGGTTGAATAAGGAAAGAAGTAACAAGAATAAGAACTTCTCTCTAATTATGGAAAAGCATATAATCACGTACAGAATGAATTAAATTAGTCGTTTTTTGTTCTCCACAAATCAATAACTTACATACAAGCACGAGTTGGAAAAGAATTTGAAGACAGAAAAATGCTAACGGCTAGCGGGCTTAACAAGGAAAGAAGCCGCAAAATCTGAGGAATTCTAGCCTCTATAAGTTGGTAGGATTATTTGGGGTTTAGCCATTTGTAAGAGGCCGAGAGGGAGAATATGAAGAGAAGCAGGAGATGAAGCGATCAAGGCACAAAAGTAAAGATTGAAAGGGATGCGAAGAGAGGAAGATCAATTGATCAAAGCACAAAAGTAAAAATAGAAAGGGATGCAGAACCGAGTATGCTCTCATTATTTTTAATGTTGAAGAAGCATGTGATCCTATTAGTGAAATCTCTCAGTTTTGTCAAAATTTGTACCCTTAGTTTTCCATTTTTCTATGTAAAGATCTTTACCCTGTCACGGTTTAAAAAGTATCATTGATCTATTGAAATCTCTCTGTTTATTTTTTTCAACTTTGCTAAAAGCTTATGCTGTGTTTTACTGTCATACAGATCCACGGTCGCTGAATCGAACAATGCAAATCATTATTCAAGATGACACTTACAAAGACGTGATAAAGTGGCAAACATTACCAAAATCTTTTTTTACCGGAGGCTGGACGACCTGAAGACAGTTTAAATGGTACTAAAGATTGTCGCTTTTCTTTTCCTCTAATGGTCGAACCAAATGATATTATATGCGCTGTTAAATCTTACATTCAAGAAGAAAGGGGGATTTCTTTTAAGAAACAGAAGCTGTTGAATGAGGAGGGAAGAACTCTGAGAGATTCACAGGCTCTTACTTCTGTTGGAATTAAGAAATGTTCCACTTTAATCCTTCGATATGCACCAGTAACGCGAATCGTAGTTAGAAACATTGTTTCAGGACACGTACTTGAGATAATGGTATGGCCTGATGATACCATTGGACATGTTAAGGCTGTGATTCAAGAAAAGCATGGCATTCGATTTCATAGACAGAAATTAACATTCCGCGGAAATTAACCGGGTGATTTTGAGCGTCTCGGCAACATTGGGATTCGAAATGACAGTATTTTAGTCGTTGGATGTAAATCAGTAACGCATATATTTGTGATATATAAGTTTTCAGGGCTTATATTTAAGGTTAAGGTGGACCCTGACGACACAATTGGAGATGTTAAGGCTATTATTTGTGAAAAGGAGGGAATTCCATTTCATAAACAGAGGTTAATCTTCAGCGGAAAAGAGTGTAGTGATTCAGAGCTTCTCACCAACCTCCGCATTCAAGATGACAGTTAACTTATTCTTCATCATTTGAGCGACTGATTCGGAGTATAGTAATTGTTTTCTGCTAAGTGATACTGTGTCTTTTTCTCTCTTTTCGTTAGTGATAGTGAGTCCTTGAGTTGGTGAGAAAAGAAAAATATGTTGTCAGATTTCAACCTTGGGTAAAGTTGCAATCAGTAGGTTAAAGCTGTTCTTTTAATGTATTTATCGGCAGCCTCCTTATATTGTGGATGCTCTTTTATCCTCTGGTGGGATAAGTTATCAGATTGTTGTGCGATACTACTTACTAAATAGCAACATTAAAGGTGGCTATCGGGTGCAAATTGCTCCAATTCTTTTCTCGCTTTAACCATTTATGATTTCCCCTTCTTGAGGGTCTCCCTCTATTTACAGCGATTCATCTATTAAGCTTTCAAAATTACATACAAAAGAGAAGGATGAACAAATGAGGACTCTTATTAAAGTGGTATACTCCTCATTTGTTCAACGTGTTAAATTTGACAAGAATAATGTGAACTAGTGTGAATATTTGAAGCCTCATTTTAGGAAGATTGGTAGATGCATTTTTTCATGCATTTACGTTGCATGATCACACTTAATATGATATCATGCATAACATTATTAAGACTATTTCCCTTCTATAAATAGCAAGGGTTTTGTTCATCATCTCTCACTTGCCTTACCTCCTAAGACATTTGAATCTTCTTTCTCTCTTGTAGTATTTCACTTGTATTTTTGGAGTGAAATAAATTTGAGTTAATTGTTCGAGGACTAGGCAAAAATCAAATTTTGCCGAACCTCGTTAATTTCTGGTGTTCTTTTTATTATTGTCCTATTTACTATTTATTAGCTATCTTTAGATATAGTAGTTGCGATTTAATCACTCTCTATATATTCGGCTTCTACAACAATTGGTATCAGAGCCAAAGTTCTATCTGAGTATGCTCTGTGGTTGCAGCATAGTCTGAACTTCCACATCAGAAAAGAATTACTTTGGTGTTCTGTAACTGTTAGCAAACAAATAGTATATGTAGCAAAAATGGGAGACAATAAAAATAAAGAGTCCACACCGGGTGTCAGTAATGCGCTGTTGACAACTTCGCTTATGACAAGAATTATGTAAAATGCGAAATTTACGGTTGAAATTTTTGACGGGTCAGGACATTTCGAGATGTGGCAAGCTAAGGTTCTTGGTGTCCTTTTTCAATAAGGCTAGATATTGCTAAAAGAAAAGAAACCTGACAATATCGGAGAAGAAGATTGAAAGATTATCAACTGCGTTGCTTGTGGTACCATTCGATCTTACCTCGCAAGATAACAAAAGTATCCATATACAAAAAAAAATTCTGCAAGTAAATCGTGGAATGCATTGGAAGATAAATTCTTAAAGAAAAACAGTCAAAATAAACTTTACATAAAAAAATGATTGTTACGTTTCACATATGTTCCCGGTGCTACAATGGATTATCATATCACCAGCTTTAATAAGTTGGCGACAGATTTGCAGAATATGGACGTGACCTTTAGTGATGGAGATATGGCCTTAATGTTATTAAGTTCATTTTTCGATGAGTACGAGCACCTCGAAACTACTCTACTTCATGGGAATGATGAAGTGTCTCTCAAAGAAGTTTGTTCTGCCTTGTACAGCTATGAACAAAGAAAGAGAGAAAAAATACAGAGGGGAGAAGGAGAAGCACTAGTCGTGAGAGGTCATTCTCAAAATCATATGAGAACGAAGAAAGGAAGATCCAAGTCAAGACCTAGACCCAGCAAAGATGAATGCGCCTTTTGCCGAGAAAAAGGGCACTAGAAGAAAGACTGTCCAAAGTTGAAAAATAAGGCGAAACCTAACAATGGGAAAGCTTTCATGGATTCAAATGTAGTTGGTTGTGACGACTCTGATTTCTTACTAGTTACAACTGAGCCATTCAAACCATCTGACATATGGCTGATGGATTCAGCTTGTAGCTATCATATGTCCCAACCGGGATTGGTTCGTTAATTTTCAAAAAGGAGAATATGGAGTTATTCACACCGCAACTAACAATCCTCTTATCGCTTATGGTATTGGTTCAATCTGATTAAGGAACTATGTTGGATTGATCAAAACATTAACAGATGTTCGATACGTACCAGAATTGAAGAAAATCTCATTTCTGTAGGAGCCCTAGAGTCAAAGGGGCTCAAAGTCATTGCAAAAAATAAGGTAATGAGAACAAGCTTTGGTGCATTAGTGGTAATGAAGGAAATTCGGAGAAATAATAACATGTACCACTATCAGGGTAGTATAGTTATTGGGACAGCAACAGTGACATCCAGTGATGACAAGGAGGCAGAAGCAACCAAGCTATGGCTCATGCGCTTGGGATATGCTCGAGGAAAATCCTTAAAAAATTTATCAGATCAAGGATTGTTAAAAGGAGTAAAGACTTGCAATTTGGAGTTTTGTGAGCATTGTGTGAAGAGGAAACGGACAAGGGTTAAATTTGGAACAGCTATCCATAAAACTAAAGGTATTTTGGATTACGTTCACTCTGATATTTGGGGTGCTTCCAAAATACCTTCATTAGGTGGGAAACACTATTTTGTAACCTTTATTGATGACTTTCCCCGAGAGTGTGGATATATACTATGAAAACCAAAGATGAGGTGCTGAAAATTTTTCTCAAATGGAAGGCGATGATAGAGACTCAAACAGCCAGAAAGATAAAGTGTCTTCGCACAAATAACGATGGAGAATACAAAAATGACCTTTACAATAAGATTTGTGAAGATGATGGCATTTTGAGACATTTCATCGTCAGAAATACACCACAACAGAATAGAGTGGTAGAACGTATGAACCAAAATTTGTTGGAGAAGGTTCGGTATATGCTATCCAATGCTGGCTTGGGCAAAGAATTTTGGGCTGAGGTAATAATATATGCATGCCACCTCATTATTTGTCTACCATCTACCGCTATTGGTGGGAAGACACCATTTGAAAAATAGTATGAAAAACCTGTTGAAGATTATAACTTTTTGCATGTATTTGGTTCAATTGCATACTATCATGTGAAAGAATCAAAATTGGATCCGAGAGCAAAGAAGTCATATTCAGCAGAAGTGTTACCTTTGATGAATTTGCCATAACATATAAGGTGACAGTAGAAAATGTCAAACAAACTGATGGTGCTTCAAAGCAGGTGGAGTTTGAGGGAAAATTAATTTTCCCAACACGGGGAGAAAACGAGGAAACAATAGAAGATTTTTCCCTATAAGAAGAGTCAGTAGAGAGGGAGATTCCAACTCAGGAACCTCAACAACAACCTGAATCAATAGCAACCAGCAAGCCAAAAAGAATAATAAAGAAACATGTTCGTCTCATAGAGATGGTGGCTTGTGCAGCCTCAATTATAGCTGATAGTGTTCCTACCACTTATAAAGATGCCAATCCAAAGTTCAGAAGAAGATAGGTGGAGGATTGTCATGAATGAAGATACGCACTCACTTCATCAAATCGCACATGGAAATTGGCCAACCTCCCAAAGGGCAAGAAAGCAATTGGGTGCAAATGGGTATTTGCAAAGAAAGAAAGATTTCCTAACCAAGAAGATGTTCGCTACAAAGCAAGATTGGCAATGAGGTGTTTTCTCCAGTCGTGAAACACTCATCCATTAGAGTTTTGTTGGATTTGGTAGTACAATTGGAATTGGAACTAGTTCAGTTAGATGTAAAAACTGGATTTTTACATGGAGACTTGGAAGAGGAAATCTATATGACTCAGTCAGAAGGATTCAAAGTTGTTGAAAAGGAAAATATGGTGTGCAAACTTGAAAAATCGTTGTACGGATTGAAGCAATCTTCTAGAAAATGGTACAAACGATTTGACAAGTTTATGTTGCGGCATAAGTACAGAAGAAGCAAATGCGATCATTGTGTGTATTTGCGGAAGCTTGAAGACGGATCCTTCATATATCTTCTCCTATACGTTGATGATATATTCATAGCTTCCAAAAGTCAAGAGGAATTGAAAAGTTAAAGATTCAACTAAGAAAGGAGTTTGAGATAAAGGATTTTGGTGAGGCGAAGAAAATTCTTGGCATGGAGATAAAAAGAGATAGATATTCAAAGAAACTCTATCTATCTCAGAAAGAATACTTGAAGAGAGTAATCGATTGATTTGGCATGAATAACAACACGAAGTCAGTTAACACTCCTCTTGCTTCTCACTTTAAGCTTAGTAATGCTATGTCGCCGAAGAATGAAGATGAACAAGAGTATATGTCAAGAGTACCATATGTGAATATCATTGGTAGCTTAATGTATGCAATGGTTTGCACAAGATCAGATATTTCACATGCTATCGGAGTTGTAAGCAGGTTTATAATCCATGAAAGGAGCATTGGCAAGCTGTGAAATGGATAATACGGTATATTCATAATAGTGTAGATGTTGGATTGATTTTTGAGCAGGAAGATAGTTAATATCTGGTTGGATATTATGACTCGGATTATGTGGGTGATTTAGACAAGCGTAGATCAACTACTGGTTATGTTTTCACTTTTGCAAATGCACCAGTTAGTTGGAAGTCTACTTTGCAGTCAACGGTTGCTTTGTCTACTACTGAGGCAGAGTACATGACAATTACGGAGGTTGTAAAAGAGGTAATTTGGCTTCAAGGTTTTCTCAGAGAGCTTGGTATTGGTCAAGAAAGCATTACACTATTTTGTGATAGTCAGAGTGCTATCCAATTAGCAAAGAACTAAGTTTACCATGCAAGGACGAAGCACATTGATGTTCGATATCACTTTGTACGAGATATTACAAAAAAAGGTGAAGTAATGGTGCAGAAAATTCGGACTACAGACAACCTTGTCGATATGCTAACAAAAGTAGTGACTACGATCAAGTTTCAACATTGTTTGAACTTGATCAACATTGTTGAACTCTGAAGATTGAAGTTGAAGACACAATCAAAATTTATCAGTGAGAGAAAATTAAAAAAGTGAAATCTTGCCAAGGTGGAGATTTGTTGAATTTGACAAGATTAATGTGAACTAGTGTGAACATTTGAAGCCTCCTTTTAGGAAGAAATTGGTAGATGCAGTTTTTCAAGCATTTACATTGCATGATCACACTTAATATGATATCATGCATGACATTATTAAGGCTATTTCCTTTCTATAAATAGCAAGGGTTTTGTTCATCATCTCTCACTTGCCTTCTTATTTGCTAAGGCATTTGAATCTTCTTTCTCTCTTGTAGTATTTCACTTGTATTTTTGGAGTGAAATAAATTTGAGTTGATTGTCCGAGGACTAGGCAAAAATCAAATTTTGCCGAACCTCGTTAATTTCTGGTATTCTTTTTATTATTGTCTCATTTACTATTTATTAGCTACCTTTAGATGTAGTTGTAATTAATCACTCTATATATTCGGCTTCCGCAACACAAGGGTGAGCATAACATGAAAAGCGGGAAAAAGTGTAAGCATAGCAAGAGCAAGATGCTCGAGAACATCTAGAAGCCTTCTTAAATTATAAATATTCCTTCATTCTTAACCAGAGTTTTCGGGTACTCCTTCATTCTTAATTAGAAATTTTCGGGTACTCCTTCATTCGAATCCAGGGGTTGAAGAGGCCAGGACCCCTCGCGCCGTCGTCGTCATCGCTCGGCTTTGATTTCGGCTTCGGCTTCGGATTTGTCAACGATTGATTGATTATATTTTTGGACAAAATTTTTCTTAATTATTTAATAATTTATTTATTTATTTAATAAATAGGAATCCATCCAACGCGGATCAACCCTGACCCGCACGACCGGCCCGATCCTTTTTTCTTTCTTCCCGGATTTTTTTCGAATTTCCCTCCAAACCTGGTGACTGATCTGAATGATTGCAAACATTCAGAATCAGTACCTCCAACCTCGTGATTGATCTGAATGGTTGCAAACATTCAGAATCAGTACTTCCAACGGCTATAAATTCTTAATGTTTTCCAGAATTCAACATGAATTAATCTTCAATCTAACTTTCTGAAAAAACTCTCTTCTTTATTCTGTGTGATATACTGCTGTTGAGTGGTTCACTGTTATCAGAATTTGGAGTACTACTATTCTGGTAAGATAATCGTTCTATCCTGGGAGGGGATATTCCAGCAACCTCGAGTACTGTGAGGAGAATAATTTCCTTAAGGACACACTTTGAACTAAGTGGGCTCCTTTATATTCTACACTGTTTATGTTCTTCTCCAGTTTCTGTTGTTTATTGGTTCTGTTTTTACACTGTTTTTGCTAAGTGTTTAACAGATTATTTAAAAGTTATTTATAAAACGTATACAGATTATTGGTGCTAACAATCTTAAGAAAATTATTTGTTTATATTAATCTGTATTTGGAGACTAAAACCTGTGTGGTTTTTTACTCCGTATGAAATTTCGTATTTTGACTTGAAGACATAAAAACTTCGTTGGAATACTACAGTTCATACTTGTACAACGATTTGAAGAACATAAAAACTTCATCGTTGTTGTTGGAAAATTTTATTTTGCTATTCTGATTATTAAGTCAGTTTGTCAATTTTGACAGTGAAAAGAAATGGCAAGTGGAAGTGCTACTTCTTTTATGAATGTTGCACCAACGGCTCCTACAACCCGTACCGCTGTTCTACCGGCTGAGAAGCCTGCGAAGTTCACCGGTGTCAACTCTAAAGGATGGCAGCAGAGAATGTTCTTTTGGCTTACCACTCTTGGTATGCAAAAGTTCACCAACGAAGACCCTCATGTGCCTGCTACTGATATGCCGGCCAATGAAAAATTTATGATAGTTGAGGCATGGAAACAGGCTGATTTTTTGTGCAAAGGCTACATTTTGAGTGCCTTAGAAGATGACTTGTACAACATCTACAGTGCAATAGAGACCTCCAAAGAATTATGGAGTGCACTTGAAAAGAAGTATAAAATCGAAGATGCTTGCTTGAAGAAGTTTGTGGTTGCCAAATTCCTAGACTACAAAATGGTGGATGGAAAAACCGTTGGAACCCAAGTTCAAGAGCTTCAACTTATCTTCCATGACCTTATTGCTGAACGCATAGTAGTGAATGAAGCATTTCAAGTAGCTGCAATAATTGAGAAGTTGCCACCCTCATGAAAAGACTTCAAGAATTATCTTAAACACAAGAGAAAGGAAATGAAGTTGGAGGATCTTGTAATTCGTCTCAAGATCGAGGAAGATAACAAAAATGCTGAGAAGAAGTACCGTAAGAGTTCACCGATTGAAGGGGCAAACGTTGTTGAAGATGATGTTCTGAAAAAGAACAAGAAAAGGAAGAGACCTTCTGGAAAGGAGAAGTATCCTAACAAGAAAAAATTCAAGGGCAACTGTTATAATTGTGGTAAAGCAGGCCATAAAGCTCCCGACTGTCGTGCCCCCAAGAAGGACAAAAACAAGGGTCAAGCAAACATGGTAGTAGATGTTGATGACTTGTGTGCAATGCTGTTTGAGTGCAACCTGATTGGTAACCCAAAGGAGTGGTGGCTTGATTCTGGCGCCACTCGACACGTGTGTGCCGTTAAGGAAGCATTTGCAACCTACACTCTCGCTGGACCCAAAGAGGAGATATACATGGGAAATACTGCAACAACCAAAGTTGAAGGATGTAGCAAGGTTATGTTGAAGATGACATCCGAAAAAGTGCTGACTCTCAACAACGTCATGCACGTTCCAACAATTAGGAAGAATCTAGTTTCAGCCGCACTACTCGTGAAAAATGGGTTTAAGTGCGTGCTGGTTAGTGATAAAGTTGTACTTAGTAAGAATGATATGTTTGTAGGAAAAGGCTACGTCACTGAGGGCCTTTTCGAACTTAATTAATGGTTCTTGACAGTATTAATGGAAAATCTGCTTTTTCTTACTTATTGGAGTCAAATAAATTATGGCATGTTCATTTAGGACATGTTAATTACAAAACCTTGCGAAAAATAATTAATCTTGAAATATTGCCTAAATTTGAGTGTAATATATCTAAATGTCAAATATGTGTTGAATCAAAGTTTGTTAAGCATTCGTATAAGTCTGTTCAGAAGAATTCAAATCTTTTAGACTTAATCCACACTGACATTTGTGATATGAAGTCAATATCATCTTGCGGTGGAAAAAAGTATTTTATAACTTTTATTGACGATTGCACTCGATATTGTTATGTTTATTTGCTAAATAGTAAGGATGAAGCAATAGAAGCATTTAAGCAATATAAGAATGAAGTCGAAAATCAATTGAATAAAAAGATTAAAATGATTAGAAGTGATAGGGGTGGAGAATATGAATCTCCGTTTGCAGAAATATGTTTAGAATATGGAATCATCCATCAAACTATTGCCCCCTACACACCACAATCCAATGGAGTTGTGGAAAGGAAAAATCGAACATTGAAAGAAATGATGAATGCTTTACTAATCAGTTCTGATTTACCGCAGAATTTGTGGGGGGGAAGCTATCCTTACAACTAACCGAATACTCAACAGAGTACCCCACAGCAAAACACACTCTATTCCTTATGAAAAATAGAAAGGAAGAAAACCCAACTTGAAATATTTTAAAGTGTGGGGATGTCTAGCAAAGGTACAAGTACCTTTACCCAAAAGGGTGAAAATAGGGTCAAAAACCGTGGACTGTGTTTTCATTGGATATGCAACAAACAGTAAAGCATGTAGATTTTTGGTTCATGATTCTGACAATCCCGAAATTCATAATAACACGGTAATTGAATCTGATAATGCTGAATTCTTTGAAAACATCTATCCGTATAAAATGGAATGCGAGTCATCGAATAAAAGATTTAAATGAACATGGGAAGAACCAAAGGAGAATGCCCCTAGCGAAGAAAATCCAAGGCGTAGCAAACGTCAAAGGACGTCCACTTCCTTCAATCCAGTTTTTATGACATTCCTACTTGAAAATAAGCCTCAAACTTTCAAGGCAGCCATGTCATCTCCTGATTCAGCATTTTGGAAAGAGGCAGTCAATAGTGAGATTCAATCAATATTAGATAACCTCACATGGGAAGTGGTTGATCTTCCTCCTGGAAAAAAAAACCTTTAGGTTCTAAAGGGATTTTTAAAAGGAAAATGAAAGATGACTGTACCATTGACAAATATAAGTCAAGGCTTGTGGTCAAAGGTTATAGACAAAAGGAAGGTCTTGATTATTTTGACACATACTCGCCTGTAACAAGAATAACGTCCATTCGGGTGTTAGTGGCTCTGGCAACCTTGTATGCTCTTGAAATTCACCAAATGGATGTTAAAACGGCTTTCTTAAATGATGATTTGGAGGAAGAAATTTACATGGACAACCCAAGGGTTTTGTGGTTCCTGGTAAAGAAAAGAAAATGTGCAAACTTGTAAAGTCACTTTATGGACTTAAACAAGCACCCAAACAATGGCATGTTAAATTTGACCAAATCATGTTGGCAAATGGATTTAAAATTAGTGAGTGTGATAAATGTGTTTACATTAAAAACACTCCATATCATGAAGTCATTGTTTGTTTGTATGTTGATGACATGTTGATAATGAGCAAAGATATGGCAGATATAAATGCTACAAAGCGCATGCTGGCCAGCAAATTTGACATGAAAGACTTAGGAGTTGCTGATGTAATCTTAGGAATCAGAATTCATAGAACTCCACAAGGTTTAGCATTATCACAGTCTCACTACATAGAGAAAATACTTGACAAGTTCAAGTACTTGCATTTCAAGATTGCCAAAACTCCAATTGATGTGAGTTCGCACTTCAAAAGAATGAAGGTGAAAGTAAATCACAAAGGGACTATGCGAGAGTGTTAGGAAGTCTAATATATATCATGAATTGTGCAGATATAGCATGTGCTATTAGCAAACTGAGTCGGTTCACAAGTAATCCCAATCACACTCATTGGATGGCAATGAAACGAGTTTTGGGTTATCTGAAACATACTCAAGACTATGCTTTGCATTATAATAAATATCCCGAAGTGATTGAAGGACATAATGATGCAAATTGGATCACTGGATCGTCTGAAGTTAAATCCATGAGTGGATATGTTTTCACAATGGGGAGTGGAGCAGTGTCTTGGAAATCATCCAAACAGACTTGCATCGGCCATTCCACTATGGAATCCGAATTCATAGCTTTAGACAAGGCCAGTGAAGAAGCTGAATGGCTCCGAAATTTCCTAGAAGATATTCCGTTCTGGCTCAAACCTTTGGCTCATATATGTATACATTGTGACAGTCAAGCAGCAATAGGTAGGGCAGGGAGCTTAATGTATAACGAAAAATCTCATCACATACGACGGAGACACAATACTGTTAGACAACTCCTCTCTAGTGGCGCTATCACGATTGACTATGTAAAGTCAAAAGATAACGTAGCGGATCCGCTTACAAAAGGTTTATCTAGAGAGGGAGTTAGTAGGTCATCAATGGGAATGGGGTTAAAGCCAAAGACAAGTCATTATGGCGGTAACTCTACCTAGCAGACTGGAGATCCCAAGGGCTAGGTTCAAAGAGATCAAACAAAGTTGTGACTGACGGTTCAACATTGTCAAATAACTTAACCCCTTCTCGGATGAAGACAATGTTCAGAAATAAGGATAAAACTTTATGGCTTGTTAATGTGTTAATAAAGCATTAAGGTTTTTAATGATTATCTAAATATGACAGTATATGACCAGATAATGTGGCTATCGAACCACATATTAGAAATCACCTATGTGAGTGTTAAGTGTAAGCCGCTTTAAAGGAGAATGACAAATGAAGGCCCGTTTTATATGCACTCATGAAACCAGGCGGTGTTCATGGCTGAAACGAACACAACCGTGAGAACCATAAACGCTTGAGGGTTGATTGTGTGACTTAAGTTGTCTAGGTATACAACAAAGTTCGACGGTTCAAAGATATTAATTCTATCGATTGATCGAGTATATCCGATATAAGGTCAGGAAAGTTCAAAGGGAAACCTACTTATCCAGATGCAGTCAATCTTCACTTATATCACATTCGTCCACACATTCTTTTATATTATGGCCGTTCTCCATTCATGTGGGGGATTGTTGGGTATCGATATAGGTGAATGGAAAATGATGGGATAAAAAGTGAAGGGGATGTAAAAGGTCCCTTTTGTTTTGGTTAAGGCATTTGTCCCACATAGGAAAAAGAAAGAAAAAGAGAGGTGTATATGTTACGTTACATATTCTCTAGTTGCTAAAAGGGTTGAAGAGGCAACGAGCCCTCGTGTCGTCGTCGTCGTCGCTCGCTCGGCTTCGGCTTTGTCAAAGATCGATTGATTGATTATCTTTTTGGACAACCTTTCCTTATTTATTTATTTATTTATTTAATAAGGAATCCATCCAACGCGGATCAACCCTGACCCGCGACCGACCCAGTCCGTTTTTCTTTCTTCCTGGATTTTTTCGAATTTCCCTCCAAACCTGGTGACTGATCTGAATGGTTGCAAACATTCAGAATCAGTACTTCCAACGGCTATAAATTCTTGATGTTTTCCAGAATTCAACACGAATTAATCTGCAATCTAACTTTCTGGAAAAACTCTATTCTTTATTCTGTGTGATATACTGATGTTGAGTGATTCTCTGTTATCAGAATTTGGAGTACTACTATTCTGGTAAGATAATCGTTCTATCCTGGGAAGGGATATTCCAGCAACCTAGAGTACTGTGAGGGGAATAATTTTCTTAAAGACTCACTTTGAACTAAATGAGCTCGATTATATTCTACACTGTTTCTGTTCTTCTCCAGTTTTTGTTATTTATTGTTTCTGTTTTGTACACTGTTTTTGCTAAGTGTTTAACAGATTGTTTAAAAGTTATTTATAAAATATATACAGATTATTGGTGCTAACTCTCATCACAAATTAAAATACAGCTAATAAAAGTCTAGAATTATTTTACTTTTAGTATAGAAGTAGAGTGTATTACCAAATGCATGATGTACTTAAAACATGTGTTTGTTGCATGCTCATATTAAAACAGTTTACAAATCGAACTTTTGTTTTATCTTATATAAAACCGACTAAAACACAGCTTAGCAACGATAACCAACACCTATTGATCTAGAATTTAATACTGATTTTATTTCGAATATGATTAAGAGATTTAACCAATTAGCGTAAGTCAAAAAATAAAATAAGAAACGAGAGTATAAATTAAACTAGGAAATAAATGAAACTTCTCAGTTAAAATACATAATTATCACTCTGGGATTGTCTCACTTATCAATTGCACCCTCAAATTTTACGGGATCCTATAACCTCCTGAATTTGTTTGAAGTGAAATCAGTGGATCACACCACACCAATCAGGTTGTGCCATGTCATTTCTTTTTATATTATTTTTATTTTATTTACTATTTTTATATTATTTGTTTATAGTTTCCTTTTCCCCTTCCTACTCCAACAACTTTGTCACACTACCTCCACCATAGATTGCCATAACACAACCTTCATCAAAACTGAAATCAAGCCTGGAAAAATCATCATCAAAGCCGGCGGATATCAAGTAACTGAATCAAATTACCATTATCTAAACCACCACCAAATCTATTGGAAATAAAATCACACCACCAACTAAAAATTTGAAAATCTAAATCACCACCCAAACAAAATCCGACATTGGCTCTTGTTCGTTGTATTACGATTTAGTGCTGAGAATTTTCACTTCAATCATTCGTTGTCATTTAGACCGGGTTAATGTGGCTTCGACTTTGCCGAGAGGATCCAAGAAATTGAAACAAAAATTTAGAAACTCCACTAAAAATCAAATTCAAACTAAGAACAATCTTTGATGGGTTTTATAAGCTTTCGCTGTTGGCTTGCTGGAAATTTCGGATATGGTGATTGACAGGTGGTGGTGATGATCGAAGAAGAAGAAACAAGAAAGAGAAAAAGAAAAGAAAACGAGAGAGAAAGTAAAGAAAAAGGAAAAATTAAATGAAAAATAAAACTTTTAGAATTTTTAGGCGCTTTCATCTGGTGCAAAACAGACCAAGTGTTACATCAGCAAAAAAGATGGTCTTTATTTAGGGGTTATAGACCACCGCAAAGTTCAAGGGCGCAATTGATAAAGTCGTACAACCAAGAGAGATAATTATGTATTACCCTTTAAAATACCTGAAAACCTATAGGAGTACGAAGATTAAATGGACTGGCACATCCTGCTGCCAACTTGTTGAGCGCGCTACAGGAAAAACATAGAGAATTAAGAAATAGTAGTATTTTTTTATAAAAAAAAAAAAACCACACTAACCCTGGCTCATCGATCAACAACTATAGAAAGACCATAGAGAAAAAAACAACTAAAGATCGATTAAAATTACAAGTTAAGATCCAGGTTAAATCATGTGTAGTGGAAAAGAATATATTATATGACATTAAATCATTGACAATAAGGACTGAATTGCCATATAGATAATGCAAATTGAATTAAACTGACTCAGCTAAGTGGAACTTGTTAAACAACTAAAGGAAAAACATAGAGAAAACACTACTAAAATCAATTCTGAAAAACACAAACTCTATTCAACAAGCGCACAACTTTAAGACAAGTTCCAGAAAACGATCATACTCAATTCCGCAGTTGACGAGAGTCTCATTATCTTTTGGTTGTCGTCCTTGGTAGAGTAACCCTCTGTTGATGAAATCGGATCCCCTCTTTTTCTTGAATTGCGGCCTTAACCATCTGCAATGGTTGCATCAGGTCCGAGAATTTGCATGCGCTATCGAAGGATTATGGTAGAACCTTCCTCGATTCCCAAGGGAAGAAGAATCTGCGCATCTTTTAGAACTCCAACCTCCTCCTTCAAAAGCTTCTGTTTCTTTTCCTCTTGAATGTATGCTTTTAATTTACCGCAGCTATATTGTCATTAGGTGAAAAGCTTTTGATTCTGAATTATTACCACTACCATCTATAATATCCTCAAATCCAAATATATAAATATTCACTAAAATTGTAATAAATAGGTAGTGTGAACTCATAATATTAAAATATAATACTAAAAACTTAAAAATTAAAGTTATAGAACTTAAATTATAAATTCGCCTCTGATAACACATTAAAATTTACGAGTAATAGCTTAAAATTTCAAGGAAGAAAATTAGAGCATACCCGGTCTTGCACCCATTACGAACGTTACTTTGTCCCTTGATCTTTGATCTCCCTCAACTCCTTCTTCGGTTCTTTCCCTCTTATTTCTGTTAGTAAGAAGCAAGGGAATAAGAAAAAACCCTACTTAAAGGGGTTAGGGTAACTTTTACTATGGGAAGGAGTCCAGAGTCCAGAATATTATTGAGACTATTAAATATCCCAAAAGGTCTGCGAATAGTCTCTTGAACTGATCTCAAACATTCTACTCATAAAAGAAAAACTTTCTTAATCCTAATCGTCAATCCTACAATAACATTCCTATATTACTTCCTACATCTTTTCACCAATATTTTGTCTTAATTCGATGTTTTACATTAACTCAATAAATAAAACACATGAATCTTGAAATAAATGCACTAAATGTGTCTCGAAGGCTTGAATTCTCATTTTATTTTTAATTATTATAATTAAATTATTCGATTTGATATAAATACTCTGCGAGTAAGTATTGTTTTGATTATCTAATAAAAAGGTATAATTTCAAAGATCTCTCAGGTTCAATAATACTAATCTCCCTTATAGTTTATAATATTATTACACTTATCAAACTCGATTATATATGAAGAATTGCATGTGGAATATATGCCTCCAGCTTACGGTAACTGGTCTGCCATATCCGGGCCCAAGAAATATATATATGGTGAACAAATTCCAAGTTAAATTCCCTTAGCAGAGATTGTCACCAAATTTGTCACTGCAATCATAGAGTTTCAGTTTAATCAACTGTAACGCACGTTATGATATTTGAGGAAATCGTTAAGTTTTGAAATTGGAAAATAATGAAATATACTGCATGTTGACTAAGG
Source organism: Nicotiana obtusifolia (assembly GCA_002018475.1). Lineage (NCBI taxonomy): Eukaryota > Viridiplantae > Streptophyta > Magnoliopsida > Solanales > Solanaceae > Nicotiana > Nicotiana obtusifolia. The sequence goes on along the minus strand of MCJB01018905.1, from coordinate 223,583 downwards.
CATACAGAGGTTGAATTTTCTCGAAACTATGTATATATTTATGCTGCTTCAATATTGGGATAAACAATATCCGACCTTATATTAGTTGACCTACTCGTTGGGTTTTATTAACTAAAAAATAAAAAAAGTGTGAATGAAAAATAGCGAAAAAGGAAATGAAGGGAAATGATGGGGGGGGGGGGGAC
>MCJB01018905.1:177395-220660 GCA_002018475.1 Nicotiana obtusifolia | reverse complement strand
GGGGGGGGGGGGGATCCTGCCCAAGGGCTAATATAGCCAATTATGGCATGAATCAACAAAGCCTGCTGCGGCGTACAGCTCGATCCCATAAACATTCTCACAATCAGACCCTCGGCCTCACTCAGTAATCAATCTCTCCAGTCTCTCGGCCTCATAAATCTCATGCCAATTGGCCCAAACAATGATAATATGATGTGAGACAAATGATATCAGAGACTGAGATATGATATGTGATGAATGAGTATGACTGAGTATGTAATTGCAATTAAAGCAAATAAACTCAACGACAAAAATGACCTCACCGTATCTCAATAGGATAAGCATATAGCCTAAAATTGGATATTAACACAGATCACAGCTCAATTACTCTAGCACGTAGAAATTTCATGGATAAAGACAAGATTAGGTAACTACACAGTACCACAGAATCAACCGAGTCATAATTCACACGGTGCATGCCTACACGCCCGTCACCTAGCATGTGCGTCACCTCAACACCAAACACATAACACATATATTCAGGGGTTCATATCCTCAGCACCAAGTTTAGAAGCGTTACTTACCTCGAACAAGTCAAGTTCCAATACCGAGCAAGGCAAACGATACTTAAAAAATGCCATCCCGCGCGTACCGACCTCCGAACGGCTCGAAACTAGCCAAAAGCAACTCAAATACATCAAATAATACATAAGGAAACAAACCCAATCGATAAAGGCCGAATCTTTAATCAAAAGCCCTAAGCCAATCCAAAAGTCAAACGGGGCCCATACCTTAGAACCCGATAAAACTCACAAAATCCGACAACCCATTCAGTTACGAGTTCAATCATACTTTTTTCACTCAAATCCGACTCTGAATCGATGTTCAAAACTCAAAAATTAACTCTATGAAACTTTAGACAAAAACTCCCAATTTCTCGCTTGAAATCCTCAAGCAAATGCCAAAAATGAAGATAGATTCTTGAAATAAATTCAAAACCGAGTAGAGAACAGTTACCCCAATCCATATGGTGAAAATCACTTCAAAAATCGTCTCAATCCGAGCTTCCTAGCTCCAAATATGCGAAAATGGCAGAGACCTCTTAAATAGGGTACTTTATATTCACTGGATGAATCAATGAATCACGATCGCAAAAATACCATTGCGATCGCGAATAAGAAAGATGCATTGCCCCAGAAATTACACTATGCGATCACAGCAACAACCTCGCGAACGGGATACAGAAGGCTCACAAAGCTAGTCGATCGAGGGAACAACATCGCGAATGCGAAGAGGAAACCGCCGCCTTCCCAGCTCAGCCCAAACACTAAGCGAACGTGGCCTCCACTATGCGAACGCGTACTGTATCCAACATCAAGCTACGCGATCGCATCCACCCAATCGCGATCGCGATTAAGAAACTGCCCAGCTTCATTTTTCCCTGTATGCGACCGCATTTCTCAATTCGCGATCGCAAAGGACACTGGGTGCACCAGACATCAGCAGAACCAACAGTGCAATTATGAAGAAAAATGGTCTGAAAACAATACGAATCACGCCCGAGCCCCTCGGACCCCATCCTAACATTCCAACAAGTCCCATAACATAACATGTACCTACTCTAGGCCTCAAATCACGCATAACAACATCGAATCGACGAACCACACCTCAAATCAAATATAATGAACTTTGAATTTTTTAACTTCAAAAACTCGTGCCGAAACATATCAAATCAACTCGGAGTGGACTCAAATTTTGCACACAATTTTCAAATAACATAATGAAGCTATTTCAATTCCCGGAACCACAATCCGAACCCGATATCCTCAAAGTCAACTTCCGATCAAACTTATGAATATTCCAAATCTTCAAATTTAACTTTCGCCAATTAGAGCCGAAACCTTCTAGAAATATCCAAATGAGATTCCGGGAAAATGCCCGATCCAAAATCACCATCCGGACGTATAGGAATCATCAAAATTCCGATCCAGGGTGAAATACTCAAAAGTCAAACTTGGTCATCTCTTCCAACTTAAGTCTTCTTAGTTGAGAACCCTTCTTCCAAATCAATTCTGAATAACCTGAAAACCAAAACCGACGATTCACACAAGTATTACCTCTTACGATGCTTCTCAAGACTTTAAATAGCTGAACAAAATCCTAATGCGACCGGTCGGGTCGTTACATTCTCCCTCACTTAAACATATGTTCGTTCTCGAACGTGCCAAGAGTCGTTCCCAAGCCATTAAATCGCCGTGTAACCTTACCATACAGATACCCGGGGGTGATCCCATGTCACCCTATTCCATATAAGCCCGACAACAAAACATATCTGAAGATCATTATTTCAACCTTAGTCCGTAAACGTCAAATCCAATTTCCAACATCTAGAATTTCCTATAAGACCCGAATCTCGCATCTACACACTGTATAAGTCTGAACAAGCTGTATCAAGCCATAACATAACCCAAGATGTAATCACATGATATACCGCATAACTCGCATACTCGCAACAATAACTTCTGACCGCAATAGCTTCCCAAAAACAAGTGCGACACCGGTAACAAACCTCATATCAACTAAAACCTTGTTCCAACCCTTTGTAGCATAGAAGGGTATCACATAGAACATATCAGAACACAAACAAGCTCAAATCTAATCGAATGATGCACCTTTCAATAATAACGATGCCAAGTCAACAAATCCGACCCGGTGTAGAATACACATCCTCATTGGGCCCACCAATGGGCCCCCAAATCAACTCCAGCCATCCCCAAATGAATAAAAATAGCCCTTCAAAAGTCGACAATGATCTAACCATAACACATACCACCATCTAACTAACTTTGGCCACACCTTCGCAGTTCGCAACCCCAAAACAATCTGCTTCTAAGAACTCCCCGTCTCCAAGTCCACAGACCACACGAATCACTATAGTTGAGACCAACTCCGCCACTCGAATGACTAACACATCTCTCATACATAATCATCCTCACGAGAAATACTTTATAATTCTTCTATGCCACATAGAAAATTCTGAACATCAGTAGTCTATCAACCAGGCGAGTACTGCAATACCAATGAAGCATCAGTAAGTCAAAATACAGTGGCCCTTCTAAAATACGCACACTTCTCAAGCAAATACCAAGTAGTTACAGCCTCCAGCGAAACATTGGAAACCGTTCATGTTGTCTAAAAATCCCTTCGCTTCCCTTCCAAAACTGAACCATGACCTTGCACATACAAATCTCAATCCCACAAGACACACTGCACCTATCATGCCATCATATGAAAATCATGAGAATCTCATAATCAACTCTGAGTCACCAGCAGAATACATACTCGATTAGTCAGAAATCTTCTATTTGATCCCATCCAAGAGAAAATCATAACACGCACCATTCACGCCGGTAGGAAATATCCATCTTAAACCGTGGTGGAAACCCTCGAGAACTCTTCGAAACCCAATTGCACGTAACCAAGCCATCAGAACTGGACCTCTCTAACTCAGCAAAGCCGCGCAGGTCGTCAAACCCAAGAGTATTGCCACCAAAACACTTGTAGAGCCTCACTACATCATAAGTACCCAAAGAACCGATCAAATCCATTACCGTGTTGACCCAACCTGCTACCAAGTTGTCCTATTTCTCCAAGCTCTTTCAAAATTACCCTCAAGTTGACACTTCTCCCTGCCAAACACCACGACCCTTACCCAAAGCTCAGCACAAGAGATCCTAGCATAAAACCGCACCGCCCTAAGGCCCATAAGCCGATGTATTCCCTCTTAAGCACCCCAAAAGTACCACAACCGAGACACCTACTCTGAATCCTCTGCAAAATTAAAGTTGTTCCTTTTACTCTTATGATACTAAAATGTAGAATCCATTGTGATACAGAAATACCGCAAGTCCCAACACCATCCAATGTAAATCTCAGATTCTAGCCATATACAAATCCTTAAAAATCCCAATCGCTACATGTAACTCCTGAATCCATTAGAACCTTCTCGAGAGTCATCCACTCTACTCAATTCTCAATTGCACTGCCCAAACGGGCCGAACCACCTGTGCCTCATCAGCACGATAACACCTAAAGAAGTAATCCACACCTCTAAGCAACCGAGCAAATTCCTACTTCATGCGCACTACATCCTTCACGAATAACAACTCAATCATTTCATGATTCCCATATACCCATAAAAGTGTAATACATCATGCATCCAGAAATTTCCTTACTTTAGTCATCCTCAAAACCAACATCTGCAAGCCAATCCACAAGTATGCCTCAGACTGAAACCAATACGATACATAACCGTGCAATCAACTCGTCGTGCAGAATCCCCCATTTGGATCAAAGCCATGGAATAAAACATCTGATAACTTACAGTAACCATACCCCATTACAGCCATAATACCGCAGTGAGATTCAACTAAATCCTTCATAAAATCATGTAACACAAACCACATAATACCTCAAATTATCTGCTAAGCTCGCATTCATCCTCGTGACGGACAGGTCAACTTTCTCAACCAATCCAAAATCAAATCGCAACACCTATACCCACTGGTAGAAAAGAAAGCCTTCACACAACATCACAAGGATCACACATCCGTAAACTACCCCACAGGTGATAACCCACCTGTTTTGCCTTAAACTGACATCTCTCTATACCCTTTTACTGTCACAACTACTACGCAATCACCTAATCTTCCTGATTCTGAACTCATCAACAGGACATGAGAATCTAATTCTTTCCACAATTTAACAACATCAAAAATCCTTCAACACACTCATAACTCAAGACTGTACGTCACATCAAGATAGAAATCAAGCACCCAATAGTCCTTTTACATCTCAAGCAAACTCTCCTCGTCACATTCAAACCAACTGAACACATCCCGAAGTCACATCATACTCGTCATATAGCCATCTAACACTCATCGAGCAACCAATTCCACTCATAGGACACTATCGGACATATAAGTCCAAAAGCACATGCTCATGCAACTAAAATCACCGTGCTCAAGCTACAGTCAAAACCCAGCCTCAAGTTCTCCAGATTTGCCCAACTCCAAACACAAAAAAACGTATCTCGCACCTCATCCATAGAATCATAAGCCGTCGATGCACAGTTGATATCAAGCGTTCACATATGCATACAAGTGAGTGGAAGGAATTCAAAGCGATACGCTTCAAGCTTGAATCAATGTTGCATGATAAAGAAAGAAAGATGAAAAGTTTAACCTAAATGCCCTATAGCCTCTCGACGATAGGTATGGACGTCATCATACCGATCCGCAAAATTCTACTAGACACTTGCTCATGACTCGTAGAACCTATGAACCTAAAGCTCTGATACCAACTTATCACGGTCCAAAATTCAACTAGTCATGATGGCACCTAACCCAATCAGCTAGGTAAGCTAATTTAACAAAAGTCCATACCAATGAGATTTACTGAGAGAAATAAAGATATTATAACTAAACTTCTATACAAAGATTTCCTAAATACTGGTAGTACAAATCATGAGCTTTTAAGATTTAGAGTTTACAAAGCTGGTATGAAATAAATACATCATCTGTTTGAAATATACATGAACAGATTTAAAATTCTAAAGCTACTAAGGACAAGAGGCAGCTATGATCGGAACGCAGGTATATCTTCAATGCCAGCTCCCGTCATACACAGCAACATCAGCATCCAAATCTGCACGCAAGGTGCAGAAGTGTAGTATGAGTACAACCGACCCCATGTACTTAATAAGTAACAAACCTAACCTTAGGTTGAAAGTAGTAACGATCTTGGACAAAGTTCAGAGTCCAATACCAACAGCCAGGAAAAACTCATAGCAATTTAACTAAAACAGTACGAGTAATATCTCAAAGATATAATGCTCAACTTGTTCACAGTTCCGAAAAATAGGCATGCTTTTCAAATATAACAGTACAACCCAAATCTTTCACTAAAATCATCGAAATGTAAGTAAATCTAAAATCTGAACTAGTAGTGCCATTATGAAGAAAAATGGCCCGAAAATAATCCGAATCACGCCCGAGCCCCTCGGGACCCAGTCTGAACATTCCAATAAGTCCCATAACATAACACGGACCTACTCGAGGCCTCAAATCACACATAACAACATCGAATTGATGAATCCCACCTCAAATCAAATATAATGAACTTTGAATCTTTCAACTTCCAAATCTCATGCCGAAACATATTAAATCAACTCGAAATGGATTCAAATTTTGCACACAAGTCCTAAATGACATAACGAAGCTATTCCAATTCCCGGAACCACAATCCGAACCCGATATCCTCAAAGTCAACTCTCAATCAAACTTATGAATATTTCAAACCTTCAAAATTTTCCAGCTTTCGCCAATTAGCGCCGAAACCTTCTAGAAATATCCAAATAAGATTCCGAGCATACGTCTAAGTCCAAAATCACTATCGGAAGTAACAGAATCATCAAAACTCTAATTTGGGGTCAAATACTCAAAAGTCAAACTTGGTCAACTCTTCAAACTTAAGGTTTCTTAGTTGAGAACCCTTCTTCCAAGTCGATTTCGAATAACCTGAAATCCAAAACCGACGATTCACACAAGTCATAATACCTCGTACAATATAGCTGAACGGAATGCTAATGCTCAAGACGACTGGTCAGGTCGTTGCACATCCTTAAACACGAACATGTAACTTACTAGTGCATCAGTGATTGCGGCAATATAAGAAGAAAATTCTAAAAACACTATTTCTGCACCACATATATGAATTTATACCCATATTAATAGAGCTCAGCTAGTAAATTATTACTACGACGGTTATGATCCTTTGAAGTATCCATTATTTTTTCTGTTTGGTGAAAATTGATGGTACTATGAAATACAAAAACTATTCACATGAATAATCTGACAAGAAATAGAGCTCACTATAAATATAAGCAGCTGCCCAACATAGAAAATATGTGTTCAGTTGATGGATTTCTTGACATGGAAGCAGAATCGCTGCGAAAAAGAAAACGAAAAAGAGATACAATGTCTTGTCGAGAGTATTACTGTTACAAATTTCAAATAAGAGATAATGAAAAAAACGAAGTAGTACATTGTGGAAGAATATTCCAACAATTTATCGTAGACATATATATAAAGCTTGAAACACAAAGATTAGTTTTTTTCTCATTTAATCAGGATTTATTTAGAATTGAAGTGTTACAAGGAATGTATTCTGCCTTCCTCTATGTCCTTGGACAAGTGAGCAGAGAATTTTCTTATAAGCCAATTATATGTAATGTTTTTGTAACGATCCTATAAATTATGCTTCCACTATGCTATATTTTGGTTATGTAACTTGTCGGAGTATATGGTTTTGGTTTTGAGTGAGTTTCAGAGTGAAATGGGACACATAATCTCTAAGTTGGAGGTTTTAAGCCGTAAGAGTTAACCGTAGCTTGACTTGTGTGAAGATGACTCCAGAATGGAGTTTTGATGGCTCCAATAGATCTATAGAGTGATTTTGGTCTTAGGAGCGTGTCCAGATGTTGATTTGGAGGTCCGTAGGTCGTTTCAGCGTAAATTGCAGAAAGTTAGAAAGTTGGAAGATTTTAGAAAGTTTGACCAGGAATGGACTTTATTGATATCGAGGTCGGATCCCGATTCCGAAAGTTGAAATAGGTCCGTAATGTCATTTATGACTTGTGTGAAAAATTTGAGGTCAATCGAAGTTGTTTTGGTATGAATCGACGTTGGTTTCAGAATTTGGAAGTTCATAATTGCTTAGGCTTGAATTTGGAATGCGATTCGTAGAATTTACGTTGTTTGATGTGATTTTAGGCCTTGAGTAGGTGCTTTATGTGTTTTGAAACTTGTTGGTATATTCGGAAAGGGTCCCGAGAGCCCCGGGTGTGAATCAGATGGAAATAGGATCATTTTTGGACTTAGTGTTCTGCTGAAGCTGGGTTATTCTGGTGTCATCGCACCTGCGGAGGGATTGACCGCAAGTACGGGGCTCACAAAAGCGATCTGGTGATTGCAGGTGCAAAAAAGGCTTAGCCTAGCTGGGATCGCAGGTGCGAGTAGTGGACCGCATTTGCGTGTCCATAGGTGCCGAGATATGGTCTCAGATACGGAAGAGGGGTTGCTAGGTCGTCCTTTGCAGAAGCGGGCTCACAGGTGCGAACCATGGTCCGCAGAAGCGAAATTTTGGACTTAAGTGTTTTCCGCACCTGCAATGGTTTTTCTGCAGGTGCGGTATCGCAGAAGTGACCTAAAGGCCGTAAAAGCGGAAGTCGCTGGGCAGAAAAGGAAAAATTCAAGGGTTTGATTCATAATTCATTTTGGGACTTAGAGAGCTCGGTTTGAGGCGAAATTTCGAGAGATTTTCAGAGAGAACTTTGGGGTAAGGAATTTTAACTCGTTTTTGATTAATTCACATGAATTTATTGATAATTTCATCAGTTAATTGGTGCTTTGGAGTTGAAAATTGGAAAATATTGGTAGAAACTCCTTAGGCTAAATTTTGAGTTTTGAAAGGCAAAATGAGGTTGGATTTGAATAATTATTGTATGGTTGGACTTGACATCGAATAGATGTTCGATTTTTGTAATTTTGGCCGGGTCCCGAGACGCGGGCCCTGGGTGACTTTTAGGTCGATTTCTCAATTCTTTGCAAAGATCGTAATTTCATTGTTTGAATTAGTTTTCTATAGTTATATTTATAGTATGAAATTGTTTTGGCTAGCTTCGAGCCGTTCGGAGTTAGAAAATCGAGGGAAAGGCCTTCTAGTTGATTGATTTAGCGTGATTTGAGATAAGTGACTTGTCTAACCTTGTGCGGAGGAAATTCCCCTTAGGATTTGGTATTGTTGTGATAATTATGATATGTAAAAGCCGTGTACGCAATGTGACGAGTGTGTATACGGGCTAAATGTGAAATTTCCGGTTTTTAGCTATGCAGTTCCCTTCCATGCTTTAATTGAGTTACTTAACATGTTATAGTCCTCATAATTAGTCTAATTTCACATATTTACTTGTTTTACCTCTTATTTGAAAATTGTCCTACATGTTTAGTTGAATTACTTATTTTCTTTTATTCCGTATTCATTATTTAATTGCTAAATCCTTACTTGAAATTACTATTCTCGGGATATCTTGCCGTTGAATTTGGTATTGAGTTGCAAAGGCCGTGGTTCCTATTGAGGCAAGGTGTAAGTTGTGAAATATCATTTTATTGAGTTACTTTGTTGAGACTTTGTGTGCATTGTGGTTGAGTCGTGGGCCGCTTATTGTGAAATTCTGTTATTGTTTGGCTTTTCTGGCAAGTTGTGATGTTGGGCACTTGATGTGCAAATTGTGATATGTTGTGATGTTGATATGCATGCGGTGGTATAAGGTTTCGATATTGAAAAGCATGCGGTGAGATAAGGTGGACTTGATACGGCTAGTAAGAGAACTGCTAGAAGCCATGCGATATAATAAGGTTGGCTAAAACGCGAGGTGCTATTTCGGGAAAATAATTTTAAAAAATAAATGTAAAGGCTCTAGCGGTGATCAAGAAAATATTGTGAGATATTTTTATGATTTGGGGACTACGCGGCGGTACCTCGATAGTAGCCCTTGTTGATCTTTCTCTATTTGATGTATTTGCCTTGGTTGTTTGTTTCCTTAACATGTAAATCTTTGTTTCCTTTCGTGTTTTATTAACTGTCTTGATTCTGTGTTATTAATTTTTCGTAAATTTCTTGTTGTTTCATTTTCACTGTGATTATCATTATATTGTTATATCTTTCGTCTTGTTTCATATTATCTTCAGTAGGGCCTTGACTTGACCTCGACTACTCTACTGAGGGTAGGCTTGGCACTTACTGGGTACAGCTGTGGTGTACTCATACTATACTTCTGCATATCTTTTTGTGCAGATCTAGGTACTTCAAATCAGTCCTAGTATTAGTGACCTGAGGTTGCTTTGGAGACTTCAAGGTACACCTACACGCGTCCATAGACCTCAGAGTCCCCTTCTATCCCGTTTTTCCTTATTTCATGACACTATCTTAGACAGTGATGTATAGGATTGTTCAGTACTATTATTAGAGCTTGTGACTTATACTTCACTGAATATTCTTTTTCTTATGTTCTGCTTGTATTAATTTATTTCAACCCATGATAATATGCTAGGTATTTGTGTTTTCTCCGAGTAGCGATGTGATTCCTGCAGAAAAAATTATAACATGTTAATAAATTTTGTTCTCTAGATGTTTGAGAAAATTATTTTCCATCTTGTGCTTCGTGTATTGATTTTCAATCCTTGACGATATGCTATGTATTTGTATTTCCCCTGGATAGCGAGGGGATTCTTGCAGAGAAAGCATAACATGTTAATAAATTTTGTTCTCTTCTTCAATCATGCTTTCTATTAGATTTTTTATGCATGCTCTTGTCTTTTGTATTCTCTAATGTCATTTGTTAACTTTCCATTATAAACCTGATTTTCAAATAAAAAATATTTCTGGCACAATATACCTAATAAGCACTAGCTATGTAGTTCTCGCATAGTTTATTAGATTTATTTTGTCATATAAAATAATGTGTAAGTCACATCAGAAAGTTTTCACATACTTGATACTGTAATTACTATATCAATTCTCATATTCAATTAGCAAATGGTATTTAATCGGGGCAAAATGGACCAGGAATAATTAAATGATATCTCAGGATTTTATTGTAAATGGGTAGACATGCATAGAAATTGGGGTTTGTCCTATGTGCCCACAGATCTGATTCTTCTTTTTACTTAGTCTTTTAGACTGTTAATTTGTGCCTCTATATTTTTCTGTTTCTCGCTGTATTATTTTAATTTCTGACATATCACCATTAGACGTTGTTAGAAGAGTATTTATTTAGATTGTTCTGTTGCGGAAACAAACTTCATATTAAGAAGAAGAAGAAAAATAATAATAAGAAGAATAAGAATAAGAAGAGCCAACGTGTTACTATGTTGTTTGTCTTGAATAACTATCTTAAAAATAGTTACTAGTGCACTTGACCCCTCACGTGCAACACACGTGCACATTAAGGAACTAAAATACTTTAAGGAAGAATAAATTTTTATAAAAGACAGCAGTTGAAGAATTCAAAAGGAAAATAGTTACCCGATTGAGAAAATTTTATTGAAGTATAAATAGCAATTGTATGTACAATTGACAAAGCCAACATCTGAATGAAAATATTTTACTATTATCACATCTCTTTAACTTTGCTTCGTTAATTTTTAAGTCTTTCTATTTATTTATAATCTTCCTTAGAGCAAGTTAAAAAATCTAGATAAGTTTAAAAGAATTAGAGACAGTAAGATCAAATTATACTATAAGATCAAATTCATAATTACATAAAACTTGTTGAGAAAGGGGTCACTTGATGAAGGGCATTAATTTTTTTTCCATTTTGATTCTAGTTTAACTATAATTTGAGTAGTTAGTAGCTCATTAACAGTAACTAAGTAGCTATATAAATAGGACCTGTACTCAGTTTATAAAATAAGTGGAATAATATTTTGATTCACTCTCTCTATTCTTCTCCTCTCATTTACCTCTCTCGTCTTCTTCTCCTTCTTCTTATTCTTATAGGTACACACACCTACTATATTTCGTTTAATTTCATGGTATCAGAGCATCTTCCTCGATAATTTGAACCTCTATAATAGATTGATTGTTCGATCCTCCGCTGAAAGTTTATTTTTTTTTTTTGAAAATTCAAGAAATGGGTTTTAAAGAACAATTAGGGAAAACTACCAATCTTGATTCGGGAGAGCGTGTAACTCAAGGTTCCGGATGATGTAAGTGGAATTCAGGTAATCTCTTTTCAATTAACTAGTATTGAAAATTATTCTATTTGGCATAGGTCTATGCGTGTGGCTTTGTTGGGTTGAAATAAACTAGGCATGGTTGATGGTTCTTGTAAGAAAGAAAGATTTCCTGCAACATTGTGGAATCACAGGGAACGTTTGATTGCAATTGTGTTGTCCTGAATAATGAATTATGTACCTTAAGGTCTCCTAGGTGGAATTATGTATGCATCAAGTGAACAAGTAGTCTGGGATAATCTGCCAAAAAGGTTTAATAAAATAAATGGTATAAGATTCTTCAATCCGCACAAAGAAATTGCTAACATGACCCAGGACTGCTTATGTATTTGTGTATTATTCAAGACTCAAGGATATATGGGAAGAATTTAAAGCTAGTGCCGTCTCCGGGTTGTGACAGTCCAAAATTCAGAGATTTTGTGATGTATCTACAGAAGCTGAAGTCGTATTAGTTCTTAATGGGATGGAATGAATCATATTCATAGGCTAGGAATTAAATTCTTATGAGGAGTCCTCTTCCTACACTCAACCAGGCATATGCCATAACAATCAACGATGCAAGTCAGAAATTAGTGGCAGCTACTACTTGAGTATTGGAATCAAATCCAGTTGCAAGTACATGAACTTTGACACTGCACTATATACTAGGACCAATGGTAATCAGAGGTTCAAAAAGAACTACAATGTTCGGTGTAAATATTGTAAACTCAAGGGTCACAATAAGGAGAACTACTATAAGATGGTAGGATATCTCCCTGAGTTCAAATAAAAAATGAGAAGTGGAATTGGCGACAATGTAGCATACAATGTAGTTATTGAATTTAATGCCACTCAAGCTGATCAGTTGGGATACAATGTGTTTGATGACAATTCTACTAAAGTGAATAATACTTAGAGGTCCACTGCATATACCCAATCTTCAGATCTTCAGGGCACAAGACAAGTCCCAGAAGCAAACCAGAATCAGCTGAATCATCTAGGAGCATGCACCTTTAGCACAAAATGATATGATCAAATTCTTCAACTGCTCAACAAGATGCCTTCAGTCAGCTCAACTGCAAGTTCTTCAGTTAATGTGGCAGGTATATGTACTACTTTATTGGCTTCTAATCATCAAAGATGGATAATAGATACAAGAGTTACTAATCATATGGTTGCAGGTATAGATATATTGGACAGTTCTACTATTGAACAACCTCAGTATCCCAAGAAAGTGTGCCAAATGGAGCCATTATATATGTTACTCATACTGGAACTAGCAGATTATCAGATAGAATTTCAGTTTCAAATGCGTTTCACATACCACGGTTTAAATATAATTTATAGTCAGTTGCTTAGTTGACAAAGGAGTTACAATGCTCAGCTATCTTCTTTTTCGATTTCTGTTTCTTCAAGAACTCTTCAATGGGAAGGTGAAGTGGATTGGTAGAGAGACAGTGGACCTTACATCTTTGAAAGTCTAGAAACTAAAAGGAAAGTAGATATAATGTTGGCTGCTAAGAGTGAAGGAATAGACAACAAGCTCACTATGATTGATATAGAGTTCTGGCACAAAAGATTTAGACATGTGTCTACTACAATGCTCAAGAAATTACTTCATGTAAATGTAGATATTATAGCTAGCAAAATAAATATACTATTTGTCCATGTGTAAAGCAAACAAGACTTCCTTTCTTACTAGTAGTATTAAGAGCCCGTTTGGTCAAGAATTTTTTTTAACTTTTTTTCGAAATTGTTTTACTTTTTTTCATAATCAGTGTTTGGCCATAAAATTTTTAATTTTCACTTGAAGATGACTTTTGAAATTTTTTGAAAATTTAAAAAACTCCAAGAAGTTGTTTTTCAAAATTTTCATTCAGATTACTCACAAAAATTCAAAAACAACTCAAAATTATACTCATGTCCAAACACAACTCTAATTTTCAAATACTATTTTCACTTGAAAATTTTTTCACCTTTTAATGGAATTTTACAATTTTTACGTCCAAATTGCCACTAAGTCTACAGACTTCTTTGATTTGATTCATATGGACCTATTGGGACCTTATAAAATAGCTACTTCTGATGGAAACAAGTATTTCTTGACAATAATAGATGATTTCTCAAGAATGATCTGAGTGTTCTTAAATTAAAGTCAGATGTCAGTAGTGTTTTATAATATTTCTTACTCTTGTCAAAATTCAGCATGAGAAGACTGTCATAATGGTTAGAACTGATAATGTGACTGAGTTCATAAACTTTGTAAGCAATTATTTGTTCAGAAATATGGGAATTATACATCAAAGAACATGTTCTTATATTCCTTACCAAAATGGAGTGGCAGAAAAGAAGCATAGGTATATCCTAGAAGTTACTAGAGCCATTAAATTTAAAGCAAAAATTCCCATAAAGTTTTCGGGAAACTATATTATGGCTGCTGTATATCTTATAAACAGACTACCAAGTGCTATAATTGGACATCAAACTCCCTATGAAAGACTGTATCACAGAAAAGCATCATACGATCATCTAAAAGTTCTGGGATGCATGTGTTATGCTAAGATTGTTCAACCATATGACAAAATGATGTCAAGAACAAAAGTTGCAGTCATATGGGGTATGATGAATTTCAAAAAGGCTATGTGAGATATGATATAAATGAAAAAGCCTTCTTTGCAAATAGAGATATTGTGTTTAGAGTCGATGCGTTCCATTCAAGCATCAGAAAACCAATATACAACCACTATTTCCGAATAATGTGTCACAGAATATTCAAACCAACTAGTATACCAATTCTCAAGAAGTTCAGACATCAACCAGTACTGAACAGACAACAACAAATATAGACAAATCTTGAGAATACAGAGTCTTACAATAATATAGGTACGGAGAACACATTTCAAATAGATGATATATATCATATCCATGAACAACCATCTCTAGACCAACAAGAAGCATTGCCTGCAGTAGAGGCGTCATTACCAAGTAGCACAAAGAATAAGTAGAAAGTCAGATCCAAAACATCCCAAATACTACTATATCAGCACAACCAGAATGCAAAAGGTCTAACAGTGACAAACAACCTCCCGTCTAGATGAAGGACTTTGTATCCTAAATATTCATCAGGAGGTTCAATATGCTATTTCAAAATACATCTCATATGACAAGTTGTCCCCAACTTATCAAGCCTATATAGCATCTACTTCATCTGAAGTTGAACCTACATCTTACAAAGAAGCTATCAAAGATCCTAGATGGATAGAGGCAATGAAGGTAGAAATTTATGCCTTAAGTCCAATCATACTTGGGATATTGTATCTGTTCTTGAAGGAAAGGTACCTATTGGATGCTAATAGATATACAAAATAAAGTACTAAGCTACAAAGGAAATTAAAAAATTTAAGGCAAAAAGATATAGCCAAAAGGAAGGAATTGACTACTGGGAAACCTTTTCTCCAGTAGTCAAAATGAAAACAGTGAGGGAAATATTAGCTATTGTTGCTGCTAAACAATGGCGCATACACCAAATAGATGTCTACAATGCATTTCTTCAAGGTGATCTTTATGATGAGATATTCATGGAACTTCCACAAGTATTTAAGAGCCAGCGGGAAAATAAACCAATGGACAGACTTATTAAATTTCTATGTGGATTGAAACAAGCTTCAAGACTGTGGAATGCCAACTTAACTAAAGCACTACTAAAAACTCAATTCAAACAAAGCCAGTTTGACTATTCACTGTTCATCAAAAGAACCTCAGAAGGAGTCACTATTTATGTAGATGATTTGTTAATAATAGGGGATAATGTAAAGTTAATTGTGGAAACAAAGACTACATTGCAGTAAGCATTAAAAATGAAGACCTAGGAGATCTAAAATACTTTCTCGGCTTGGAGTTTGCTAGGTCCAATGCATTAAAGAAAGTTCATTAGAACTCATATCAAAAACTGGACTTGCAGCTATAAAACCTGTTGTTACTCCTCTAGATAATAATACTAAACTCACTACTAAGGAGTATGATAATCATTGTAACAGTTCCGAGCACTCTAAAAGTGAGTCAATATCTGATCAGAAGTCCTACTAGAGACTAATAGAAAAGTTGTTATATTTAACTATGACAAGACCTGATATTTCATTCGGTGACCAAACCTTGAGTCAATTTTTTCAGCAACCTAAGAAATCTCATACGGAAGCTGCTCACAGAATTGTAAGATATGTGAAAGATCAACCAGGGCAAGGTATTCTATTATCTAGCAACAAAAAAAATACAATCATAGCCTACTGTGATATAGACTGGTCTATATGTCCATATTCCAGAAGATCTGTGACTGGATATTTAATTAAGGTTGGAGACTCTTTAATTTCTTGAAAATCTAAGAAATAAATCATTATGCCCAGGAGCTCAGCTGAAGCTAAGTACAGGAGTATTGCAACCATTGTTGCATAGCTCATTTGGTAAAAGAGATTGGGATGGAGATTAAACTTCCTGTCGAAGTGTACGGTTATAGTAGATGTCACGACCCAAAACTCACTATAGGGCGTGATGGCACCCAACGTCGCCGTTAGAAAAGCCAACAATGAACTACCAACTTGATTAGGCATTTTATTATTTTTGAAATCGTGAATCTTATTAAATACATAAATCAACGGATTACAATTATGAAAACTTACACTTTAAATAGAATAGATAATAAGAGTGTATAAATGCTATGCAAAATCACCAACGACATCTAGAACATCCCAAAATACGGTGTCACAAATGCATGAGCATTTACTAAGGAGTATGATAATAATACAACATCTGTACGGAATGTAAAAAAGACAGGATAGAGTAAATAGCACAACGGAGACTCTGTGGGCTTCTATATATGGTCTAGAATGCAGCTCACCATAAAGTCTTCTCAGTAGCTGTACCTACGCGCCAAGATAACCACCAATTGAACCTGTCAGATCCTGCACATTTAGTGCAGAAGTGCAGCATGAGTACCTAAATCAACGCGTATCCAGTAAGTATCTAGCCTAACCTCGGAGAAGTAGTGATGATGGGTCAACATCGACACTTACTAGAGGTTCAATAAATAAATATAATAAATCATAAGCAGATATGAAGCACAAAACAATAATGGCGTAAATCTGTAAGTTACATAATCTTCCAAAAATTTCTTTTAAAGGGATGAATTTCTCATTCTTGTATTCTACCTCAATAGCTCAGATGTATCATGTGCCAGTATCAAACGGATAAGGAATACCATATAAAATGCCATACATCAGTGGAAGGATAATCTCGTGAATATTCAGACTGCTATCGATATAACGCACAATTATGCCGAGGTCGTTCGGCCCGATCCAGAATAATGCGTACGCTTCCAAGGGTCAAGCAGCACGAACCATTGATGCATTTATTATACTACCGAGGCGTTTAGCTCGCTCCACAAGAACGGAAGGAAATTATCAAATTACGAGACCGTGCTTACAATACAGTACATAAGCACAAAGTAAAAATAACGTTTATCGTTTCTCAAATAACTTGCCTACAACTCAAGGTGATAGGGCTCGACCTATTTTATCAACATATATATATATATATATATATATATATATATATATATATATATATAAGTAAGTGAACTTCAATTATAAATTCAATTAATTAAGAGCAGAATGAGTTCAAGTAATTTAAATATTACATGATAAAGTCCTAAGTCTACCCGGATATAAACATGCTTTAGCTACGTACGGGCTCTTGTCACCTCGTGTGTGCGTAGCTCCCACAACTAGTAGCACATAACAATTACATCGCCTAGGGGCTAGTTTCCCCCTCACAAGGTTAGACGTGAGACTTACCTCGCTCCAAATTTCCATAACCGGCTCTAACGCCTCTCTAACACCTCAACTCAAAGCCACGTTCTGAAACTAGTCAAACAACGTGCAAATCAATCAAAATATACTCTAACTCTTACATTTTAACAATTTATAATAATTCTTAACTCCGCTCAAAAAGTCAACAAAGTCAACCTTCAGGCCCACGTGCCCGGATCCCAAAACATTTCGAAGATAAACATTACCCATGATACCATGAACTCAAATATATAATTTATTCCTAATTCCATGTCCAATTTAAGGGTCAAAATCTAAAAATACCATTTTTAGGTTTTCTTCCAAAAAATCCATAATTTTTATCAAATTTTCATGTTAAAATCCATATCTAACCCATGTATTTAACTCAAAACAAGTAGAAATAACTTGCCTTATGATATATGGCGAAAACGATCTTCAAGAATCACCCCAAATCGCCCAACATGAGCTCCAAGAACTTAAAAGTGATGAAATGAGCTTAAAATCCCGAAATTAGATATTTAATACACCTGCTAGGCCTCCTTCTTCGCGATCATTGTCATTATCCATGCGATCGCCATTAACAAAAGTTGCAGTATCGTTTTCCTTCATCGCGATCGTGACCAAAACCTCGCGATTGCGATGTATAAATTTTGTTTCCTCTTCACAGATACCCTTTGGTATAATGGTCATACTTTTCGTGCTAAATTCCAAATGATAAACGGTTTGATTTTCTGAAAAATAGATTCAAAGGGCTACATATCATTTTTTGATCATCCCCAAATTCCTTATAGATTGCAAGATATAAGCTCCCGAACTTAGCCTACTGACAGTAGAAAATCCTTCTATGCGATCGCGATTCACAAGGCTGGAAAAACACTTTGCTCTTCGCGATCGCGGCCCTTTCTTCGTGATCGCGAACAAGGATGCACCACATCTTAACAACAGCAGCTCAAACATGGCGAAATGACCCGTAGCCCATCTGAAACACACCCGAGGCCCCTTGGACCCCGTCCAATCATACCAACCATTCCCAAAACATAATGCAAACTTGCTCGAGGCCTCAAATCACACAAAATAACATCCAAACTATGAATCAACGATCAAAACACTTATTTCAACTTTCAAACTTTGCCGAACACGTCCGAATTATGCTTAAACATTCCAGAATGACGCCAAACTTTACGTGCAAGCCATAACTCACAATAAGAACCTATTCCAATGCTTGGAATCCCAAAAGGACATCAGTTTAATCGAAGTTCACTTCAAATCAATCTTAGAAAATTCTAAGACCTTCAAAATGCCAACTTTCCACAATAAGCGCCGAAATACTTCCGGACCACCCGATACTCAACCCGAACATACGCCCAAGTATGAAATCAACATACAAACCTATTGGAACCTTCAAATCCCTATTCCGAGGTCGTTTACTCAATAGTCAAACCTTGGTCAACTCTTCCAACTTAAAACTTCCGAATTGAGAATTTTCCATCCGAATCAACTTCGAACTTCTCGAAATTTGATTCCGACTAAGCGTACAAGTCATATAACATGAAGTGAAGCAACTCAAGGCCTCAAACCGCGGAACATCGTGCTAGAGCTCAAAACGAGCGGTCAGGCCATTACATTCTCCTCCACTTAAACATACATTCATCCTCGAACGTGCCAAGAACTGTTTCGGAGTTGTCCAAAATTAGTGTTTAATACCTAATGCACCTAGCTGTACCACCACAACCCATGTGAGCACATTAGCTCGAGCCATACTAAAGATCCTTCCTTTTGTCTTAGCTAACAAGCCTTAGAACCAGGTTCCAACATCCAGAGTTCTCCACGAGACACGATTCAAACATACGAACATTGCATCAATCACTTGCTGGTAGGATGTAATTGCATGTTTTTGTCACTTATTTCACTCTAATTTACTGCACTTTAATTGAGCTTGAGCTTTAATCGCTAGTGTTTTGCACTTATTGTGCGTTTTATGCCATTTAGGAGTGATACCGAGTGATGTAGATGTTATGGAGCTAATTCGAGTGATTTGGAGCTTTGAAGTCTGAGTAAAAGCCCAAGGGATTAAGCCCGGATGGTGTTTGGGTGTCGAGGACCAAGTCTGGATGTCAAAATCGAAGCAAAATCCGTAATTTGAGAAATTTGCACTAACGTGATGCATTGTGCGACGCGCTAGTGGAAATTCCTGCTGCTTGACAGATTTCAACTCTCTGAAGTTTCCCACTGCTGCCCCGCCTGGCACGTCACCCCATGCGGTGCGCCTGTGCATTTATTTTTACAAAGCCACAGTCCTATTTCGCGTAGGGAAAGGTGCTTTCGTCTGGGCCCGACCCTACTTGGTATAAATACATGTAAAATGTTATTTTTAGGACTTTTGACACATCTTAGACATAAGGAAGCCAAGGAGGAGGTGGAGAAGTGAAAGCACAGGGAATTCATCATTCAATCCTCACTCAAGACAAGGGTTTGGATTGTTTTATGTTTTCCTTTAATTAAACATTGTTATGATGAATTACTCCATATCCATGGAGTAGTTCTCTTCAGGGTTTAATGGATTTGGTGTCTTGATAGTTGTTGTGGATAATTAAATCTATTTTTATGTATTGAATCATTTTAGATGTTTTAACTCCTGCATCTATATTCACTTGTTCGTGTAATCGAGAGAGGCATAACTTGTGATATTGTTGAATTATATTTTTTTGGTTGAAGTCTTCAATTATTCTTAGTAATCGGAAGAGGCTAGTTGAATTGTTGATTAAACTTAGTTAGGAGGATAATCAAGAGAGGTTCTCCTAAAGACCAATCCACTACGAATTCTTACATATCTTCATGTGCTTAAAATTGGTTCATCGTATGAGGTTGAGACTTAATCGAGAGAGGAGTTTCTAATAATCAATTGAACTAATAACCAAGTGAATTCGAGAGACTCAATTGAACATTAGAAGTGAATTTTCTAGACTTAAATCACAAACATTTATCTTGCACCTATCGTATCAATCCTATCTTCTCCCAATTGATAACTTCCTTTGCTTAATATTGTGTTGATTGTCATTAGTCGATAGTTTAGACTCTCAGTTAATTTTAGTTTAAATCACATCCATTATTGATCATCCTGGATAGCAATATAGCTACAAACTATGATAATATTATTTAACTCCAATCCCTGTGGATACAATATTATAATTACTATATTCGACTAGAGAGTATATTTTGGTGTGTGTTTTAAGCTCGTCAAATTTTTGCACCGTTGCCGGGGATTGAAAATCAATAGTGTTTGAAATAGTTTTTAGTGCTAATTTAGCACTTTATTTATTTTATTTTATTTTTACCTTTTTACGGTTTGTTTTCTTTGACTGTGCGCAGGCTACAGGTAAGATTGGTGTGTGACCCAATCTTTTGGAAAGGAAGTGTTACCATACCAACCAGAAATCGAGAAACATCTGCGACAGATGAGGAAGGAAAGAAATCTCCTTTGAGAATATAGAGAAGGTTGGGCAATCCTCAACCAAAGAAAATATGGCTGGAGATGATGATAATGTGGATTTGGCTACAAGAGAGGCAGCCCAACAAAGGGAAAAAGCTGCAAGGGATGTTGAAGAAGCATCTATTATTGATGCGCATCGCGTCTATGAAGAGGAGAGGGGTCACAGACTTAATCAAAACCAACCCGTGGGTGCAGGCCAGTTCAGAAACTTAGCTCCCGGTGCTGGGAGACCACTTGGTGATTACTCTAGATCGGTTTACAACCAGGAATTGTCAAGCATTCGACCACTCCAGTTGCAAAAAATAATTTCGAATTGAAGCAATGGTTGCTCCAAACTCTTCAAAACTGCTATGTCTTCAGAGCAAAGATGAATGAAGATCCAAACAATCATCTAATGGACTTTGAGAAGATCATGAACACCTTTCAATATAATGATGTTTCATAAGATGCAGTTTATCTAAGGGCATTTCCCTTCACACTTAACCATGATGCTAAGCAGTGGCTTCGAAGCTTGCCTCAAGGATCAATTAGAACATGGGAGGAGATGACCATAAAATTTCTTGATAAAAATTTCTCCTCAGCTAAAAAGGGCAAGTTTAGAAGAGAGATCCATAACTTCTGTCAGAAAGACAATGAAACTATGTCTGAAGCTTGGGAGAGGTTTAAGGAGATAGTCAGAAAGTGTCAACATACCGGTATTGAACTCTGGATGCAACTCCAAGAATTTTGGGATGGTCTGACACCGGTCTCACGCAGAATGTTGAGCAATGCAGCTGGAGGTCCATTAATAAAGAAGACACCAGAGGAGATAGTCACTATTCTTGATGAATTATCTGAAGATACAAATCAGTGGCCCTTTGAAAGTGCTAAAAGAAGAAGGCCGAATGGTGTTCACCCAGTTGATGCTAACACATCTGTCCAGTCCTAGCTTGAATGCTATGGAAAAAGAGATAAGGAAGCTGACATTAGCTTCAATATAGAGTGAGACTCATGCAGCATGTGATATTTGTGGAAGAGGACACCCGACTCATGAGTGTTAAGCCTCAATTGAGGAAGTTAATGCTGTTGGAAATTACAACTTTAATGTAATGGGTCAGAGGCACCCTGGTTTTTCATGGAATTCACCTAGGGGTACAGCAAATGCATGGCAACAAAATAACGCCAGATCTCAGGGACAAGGGGTACATGTTTTCTAAAATCAGCAGAGGCAGCAATTTCATCCACAGCAGCAAATTCAATCTGAGTTAGAAGATTTGATGAAGTCCTTCATTGTCAAGACAAATGAGAGATTAGATGCTCATGGTGCAGTTATCAAAGAACTTGGAACGGGGTTGCGAAATTTGGAGAAGCAAGTGGGACAAATTGCTACCATATTGTCTGAGAGGATCCTAGGTAATCTGCCAGCTGATATTGAAAGGAACCCCAAAGAAACTGTAAATGCTGTAAATCTAGAAAACAGGCAAGTATTGGAAGCGCCTACCCCAGTCCAAAAAGAGGTGATACCTGAAAAAGAAAGTGGAGAGCAGCTGAAAATTGAAGTTGATAAGAAGAAGAAAGGCAAGAAGGGAACTGACAAGAAGAAGAAGGAGGACACTTTGAGAAAGGATGAATCTAATGAAGAGAGCAAGCACATGCCTGCTTTACCTTTTCCTCAAAAGCTTTATAGAGAGAAGCTGGGTAAATAATTTGAGAGGTTCTTAGATATGTTGAGACGGGTTAATGTAAATTTTCCATTCATAGAGGTGCTCTCTCAAATGCCAGCTTATGCAAAATTCTTGAAGGAGATCCTTACAAAGAAAACGAAGATGGAGGAGACATCAGTGGTCAAGCTCACAGAGCATTGCAGTGCAATCTTGCAAAATAAACTCCCACAAAAGTGTGAAGATCCAGGGAGTGTTACCGTACCTTGCTCTTTAGGCTCTATTAAATTTGATAAATCTTTATGTGATTCTGGTGCCTCAATTAATCTAATGACTTCGTCTATTTATAGAAAATTAGAGTGTGAGATTGGAGAGATAAGGTCGGTACCAATATCTTTACAGCTGGCTGACCAAACAACTCTGATACTCGAGGGGATAGTGGAAGATGTTTTAGTACGGGTAGATAAGTTCGTGTTTCCTGTAGACTTTATAGTAGTAAATATGGAGGAGAATAAGGAGGTCCCCCTCATACTAGGAAGACTATTTTTAGCAACAGGTAGAGCTATACTGGATATACATGATAGAAAACGCATGCTTAGAGTGGGTGAGGAGATAGTGACATTTGAGATGAATATAGCAACTAGAGTGAAAAAAGAGAAGCCAACTGTAAGTGTTGAGTGGAAGGTGAAGAAGTTTGAAAGAAAAGGTTGCAACGAGTGGAAAAAATAAGTGTGGGGTGTACCCCAAGAAGGCTGAGAAGAAGCTGTCTGCACAGTGTGTGCCGGCGCGTGGAATGGAGTCCGACTTCGACTCAGACCCCGATAGATGTTCAGGGAAGTTTTCTTACCTTATACTTTTAATTGTGTGTCATGGGGACATGCCACACCTTAAAGTGTGGGGTAGGGGATATATTTGTATGTCGTATGTATATGTATTAGTTAGTTTAGCTTTTATTTTAGTAGTCAGAACCATAACCATAAAAATTTGAAAAGTTTCCGATTTTTCCGACTATGGATATCATTCGACAGGTTTCTTGTGGGATTAAAGTTGAAGAAAAACGACCAAAAAGATTTTCTTTTGTAGGTAATGTAATAAATCCCCCTTGGTTTTTCTTTGTGTCGTGGTTCTTTTCCAAGGGTTTTGTTTGAACCAGGTGTAGTTAGTTTTTATTTTTAGAATTAGGAAACCTTGTGCAATGAATTAAATTGGAAGCAATGTCTCTTAACTTTATCATGCTTTGAGAATAGTAAGTGCTTTAGTTGTGACGCTTAGGCTCAGTTTTTGACTCTTGCATAGGTACCTTAACTTATATGATTTTAACTTTGCTTAACTGCTTTAACTAGAGTGTCGTGATAATCAAATCTTGAGTGAGTTGTGTGCCATGTGTGTGTGAGGTTTTGTGTGATTCTATGCATTGTATTTGATATCTAGAACTTGCCCCGTGTGTTTGCAAAGCGAAATAGTAGTTTTATTCAGTCGTGGAAGTGATTTAGGCATTTCTTTGTTGAACCAGTTATATGCTTTACCCACTTAATTGTTATGTATCGTAGTTAACCCCGTTGAGCCTGTAATCCTGTTTCTTTGGAAATCACATTACAAGCCTTACCCATTTGTTTGAATTGACCAACTATTTAAACCATTTACCTCTCAAGAGCACTTGAATTGATTAGGAACTGTGTGAAAGTGAAGTGTGGGGTGGTTGGTTTGGCTTTGAGTGGAACTAATAAAATAAGGAAAGAGGTGCATTGTTTTGAAAAAGTAAGAGCCACTTGAATTGAAAAAGAAAAAGAAAAAAAAGAAATGTTGTAATGTTGTGAAGAAAAAAGAAATTCATGATAGCGGTAACTCTTGATGTAATTGTGCTTAAGAAGTTGGGAGATAATGTATATTGATGTGAAAATGGAGTTATGGTTTGACATAAGTGTGGGGTTTTGAACAACAAAATGCATGTATTAAAGTGCTTAGGGAGGTATAGTCACTCTTATATTTAAATGTATCATACTCGTCCTGCAGCCTATATTACAACCAATTAAAGTCCTACTTGATCCTAGACTAAATGAGCTCGATTAATAGAGTAGTATACTACGAGCAAGCTTATGGTGCATCTTTTGTGGCATATGAATGTTATTTATGACAGTGAGTGAATTCTTTCTATATTGAGTTCCTAATTGTTCTTAAAATTTTATTATGTATGGAACTAATCTCTCTTGTTGTGTGAGGGCACTTAATTCATGAAGAAAAGGTAATGTCGTTGACCTCTGTGTTAGAGTAAGTGAGCGAGTTGTAAATAATGCGTGGTGATTTTGAGTCAAATCTTAAGGCGCGGATGTTACACTATTGTGCTTAATCCATTCTAATTATTCTTGATATGATGAGTTAGGAGAGTTTTTTAAAACGGTCGTGTCTATAAAAAGTGTAGTTTGATTGCTCGTGGATGATCAATGGTTTAAGTATGGGGTGTTGATGGTAGGCTATAATTACATGTTTTAGTCGCTTATTTCACTCTAATTTACCGCACTTCAATTGAGTTTGAGTTTTAATCGCTAGCGTTTTGCACTTATTGTGTGTTTTATGCCTTGTAGGTGTGATTACGAGTGATGTAGATGTTATGGAGATAATTCAAGTGATTTGGAGCTTTGAAGTCTGAGTAAAAGCCCAAGGGATTAAACCGGGATCGTGTTCTGGGGTCGAGGACCAAGTCTGGATGTCAAAATCGAAGCAAAATCCGTACTCTGAGAAATTTGCACTAACACAATGCATTGTGCGACGCGCTAGTGCAAATTCCTGCCGCCTGACAGATTTCAACTCTCCGAAGTTTTCCACTGCTGCCCCGCCTGGCGCGTCGCCCACTGTGCATTTTTTTTTATAGAGCCACAGTCCTATTTCGCGTAGTAAAAGGTGCTTTCGTTTGAGCCCGACCCTACTTGGTATAAATACATGTAAAAAATATTATTTTTTGGACTTTTGACACATCTTAAACCTAAGGAAGCCAAGGAGGAGGTGGAGAAGCGAAAGCACAAGGAATTCATCATTCAATCATCACTCAAGACAAGGGTTTGGATTGTTTTATGTTTTCCTTTAATTAAACATTGTTATGATGAATTACTCCATATCCATGGAGTTGTTCTCTTTAGGGTTTAATGGATTTGGTATCTTGATACTTGTTGTGGATAATTAAATCTATTTTTATGTATTGAATCTTTTTGGATGTTTTAACTCCTGCATCTATATTCACTTGTTCGTGTAATCGAGAGAGGCATAACTTGTGATATTGTTGAATTATATTTTGTTGGTTGAAGTCTTCAATTATTCTTAGTAATCAGAAGAGGCTAGTTGAATTGTTGATTAAACTTAGTTAGAGGATAATCGAGAGAGGTTCTCCTAAAGACTAATCCACTACGAATTCTTACATATCTTCACGTGCTTAAAATTGGTCCATCGTGTGAGGTTGAGACTTAATCAAGAGAGGAGTTTCTGCTAATCAATTGAACTAATAACCAAGTAAATTCGAGAGACTCACTTGAACATTCGAAGTGAATTATCTAGAGTTAAATCCTAAACATTTATCTTGCACCTATCCTATCAACCCTATCTTCTCCCAATTGATAACTTCCTTTGCGTAATACTTGCGTTGATTGTCATTAGTCGATAGTTTAGACTCTTAGTTCGTTTTAGTTTAAATCACATCCATTGTTGATCATCCTATATAGCAATATAGCTACAAACTACGATAATACTGTCTAACTTCAATCCCTGCGGATACGATATTATAATTTATTATATTCGACTAGCAAGCATATTTTGGTGTGTGTTTTAAGCTCGTCATCACTACACACTGTACCAAAACATGATCATGCGCCTTTTCTGAAATCACACCATGCACCGCATAATTCACATGCCCATAATAACATCCTCTGACCACAATAGCTGCAATTTCACGAATCTGATACCCGCAATACGCCTCATAACACATGTAAGCCCTGTTCTGACTCTCATAATACTGTCACGACGAAAAAGATGTGTAGAAACTTATAACCACCTGCCAAAACAATAAATTATGGGGCCTCTTCACCTGAGAAGAACCATTATCTCATTCTGAACTGAATAACGATATTTTCTTTTTAACATACCTTACTTGAATCCGATTGCACCGATCTCAGGTCCAGTAACCTCGTTCCACCCAGTACAAGCTGCTCGAGCAATCATCCACCTCAAACACCGTCTAAAATTTCATACAACGCTATCAAAGCATTAACAAGATACAACTCGAATATGACTCATAAGGAAGAACGAACTCCGATAAGGAACTACCCAGCCCGCGTAACAAATACAACGGCCAACAACTGCTGTGAACCTTTCTGAGAGATGAGAAGCAAGACACACAAAATAAGTATAGGGAATCGTACTCAACATCTCACTATTGCAGCGTGCAACCCGATCCAAATATGACATTGTTGCGGCGTGCAACCCGATCCAAATATGACACTGTTGCGGCGTGCAACCCGATCCAAGCATGACATTATTACGGCACACAACCCGATCCACACAACATATCCATGGCGGTATGCCACCTGATCCAAACAATATACTCGTTACGGCGTGCCACCCGATCCACACAACAATCAACAAGGAAACACCCATCAAGCCGTAATGCTTATACTTATGAATGCTCGAATACTGACCACAAGCATGCCAAGTGCATAATATAACCCTGGGGAGACGGATAGCGTCATACGCTACAAAAACCCAAACATGACTAAGGTGCAATAAATGACCTATATCTCGAGAGCCATCCTGCTCATATAACACCACAAACTACACGGGATCACAACACATGTGCGGATAATCAAGCCGTCTCACAACCCACTTGGCACAATAGAGTATTACATGGAATAGCTGACGACGGGAATAACATCCAACGTCCGAAGACTCCTTTCGGAGCAATCCTATGACGAATGAACACATCCGACCTGACTAGAGCACACATTCACATTAGACCCCCCAATGGACCTCAAACCGATTCTGATCATACCATACTGGGCCAAGAACTTTTATAGGATTCGCAATGGCCCTAATCATGAAACACACGAGTAGCCGTCCAATCCGGGCCAAACTCCCACAGTCCCAAACCAAATGCCTAGAGCACCTTTCAGGAATAAACTCTCACATTGGAAATAGTACCAGAATCTGCATACTTGGTCTCAAACCTTAACAACTAAGTGACTAACATATAGCACTTATACAAATCTCCCCATGGGATACGCTCCCACGACCTTCCGCACCAGGTAGCTAAGTCTGCATATCCATACCCCACCAACCGTACCAATTCTGTAAAGCAAATCAAGAATCCGCAAATTAATACACAAAGCTTCTTACACAGCACCCCGTTCTCAGGTGACATTAAAGAAAATGCCAACTTACTTTAAACATCTGAATTCTTCCTTGCTAATCCGAGCTCGTAGAATAAACACTTCATTGGCTAGAACCCTTTCACTTAACTCATTTCCGAAGAAGCATTGCAACACGCAGTTGAATTCCCTTAACCGCAGAAAATACAAACCTAAAGTTGTGGTCTAAACCGCCATAATTCTTTCGGGATCCAATTACACATAACAAGGCCATTTGAATCAAATACCTCCAATTAAATTATGGTAGCTGTCAAGCCCGCACGTACAACCACAAACCACCTGTATAACTAACACGCCGAAGGAATTGATTATTGACACAATGATGCTGATTCAACTCATTACTAACCGACCCAACTTCTTCCAATTTACTCTTGACTTGCCTTAAAAATAATAATAGCTCCATTCAAAAACATAACGAACTCAAGCAGCACTCATCCCAAGTGACCCGAATCACGAGACCACATCATCTCGATACCTATGAACCATCTCATACCCTCCTCATGCACGCAATAACATCTCCAACTGGTACACCCATTCTGAAGGACCTTCTGCGAATATGAAATTGTTTCTTCCATTTCTCCAATACTGCCCCGGAGGCCCGATGATAACGTAGAAAATTCCCCAAGTATTCTTCACACTCTGCTGCAAAATCCCGATCTTCATCCACACAACGAACCCAAAATCTTTAGACACCGCGCTTACATCCTTGAACCCATTAGAACCACTATTGAGAGTCACCCACTCTGACCTAGTCCCGAATATAATGAAACTCCTTAGCTTTGTTATCACATGAACACTCCCAAAGAAGCAACCAGATGAATTCTTTTTCCTCGAACATCACATCCACAAGAAGCATAAACTCTGAGTCTTCCCAAAAACCCGCACATGAATCGATAAAGCCAAATATAGCACACATTCATCATTGCCCGAATTATCCCTGATGTTTCCTTTTCTTAGTCGTAAATAATCCACCAATGCAACAATAACTAGAAACCGCACAAGCAGACAACCACGCGATCCAATCATAGACGGTGGGTTCCCCCACTTAGCTTTAAGCTACTATCATATAATGTGGTACCCACAAAGATTCTTCCTTCTCAATTGCCATGATCTCGCACCGCCAACCTGCCATATTTCTCGTAGTCTCTTGTTAAACTTTTCATGAATATTCCGAATTATCAGCCACAATCGCATATTCAACCTTCTGCCGGGTAGTAAGTAGAACTCTTCGTAGAACTTCATCAAAATCATGCAACCGCTAACCTACTCATAGGAGATGACCTGCCTATGGAATTCCACACTGACATCTTCCAACGACGCTGCACTGGGCATCACTACTACGAAATCAGTAAACCTTCCTGAGCCCATGCTTATCCACCGGCTGTACAAGTCTATTCATTCCTCATTAACATCAACTTAAAGTCCGACAATACATTCCAAACTCGAAGTCACATCATATCCCATAATGATAATCAAGCTCTTACACTCCTAAACACTCCAAGCCAACTTCCTTCCGTCATATTCAACCTTCCTCAGCACAGTAGCCACCATTCCAAAAATAATTCGTAGACCTAGTCGCTGTCCACCATGATCCCCAAATTGCTCTAAACTTTTCTCAAGGAAAGTGGCTATCCTGCCATCCCACTTCGGTTAAACCATCTCCTTTAAGCAACTTCTCAACAACTGCTTTTCATATTTGACCTGCTAGCAATTCAATTACCGAGAGACACTTCGCACCATGTCCTTACTCATCCTTCGCTGCCTAAATGCTGCCTCAAATCAAAAACCATCTCTGTAGCACCTGAACTAATAAATTTCTACTAACTCTAAGCCTCCTCGAAGATCATCTTTCTCGAGCCATTAGCATTAGAAATACCGATTCGATTCTGAAACAGCTACACACTGCCATCTTTGACAACCGCTTCTCAGGCACCATTTCACAACACCCTGCCCCGAAGACAAATCAAAGAAGACCATAACACCAGCGAACCTTAATGCATGCAAACAAGGCGACAATACCACATCACAAATGAGAATTCCACCATGCTTGAAAATATCAAGTCATGTTACTCCATCAACCAAAGCCTGAACATTCATAGACCGATTACCTTTCCTCCGCTGGAATTAAATGCCGAACCTCTAAACCATGCACTGAGAAATCCTCCTTTCGAGTCATTCACTGCCTCGACATATAAACAAGCACCCTACCATTACACTAACACTGTGGGATAACAATGCATGAACATCATGATACTCTGTGAATAGCCTCGAAACCATAGGAAATACAGATGCTGGGCTAACACGACAGAACACCCTTATAAGGCCCCGAAACATTTCACCTAGAACCCGGGGTTTCGTGGTGCCGAAAACTTTTTGGCAGAAAGAGACATTTTTGCCGCCCACTATGCGGTCGCAGAATGGCCGTAGAGTGAAGTAGAAAACTGGGCAAGTTTGGATGATATTTTGCGGTCAATTATACGCCCGCAAAACCGTTATGTGGACCACAGATCTCATCGCAGAATCAACATGAGAAATTTTGGAAGCAGTTCTGCGGCTCATTATGTGACAGTAGAATTTGTCTGCGGACCACACAATGGTCGCAGAGTAGGTCAAATATGCCCAGTTCCGGAGGGCGATTGTGCGGACCGCAGAAGCATTATACGGTCGTAGATCAGCGTTGGGCCTCCATTTTTCTACTTTTTTTTACTCGATCCCCATTTTATTTATTTAGCCCTAGGGGTCATTTTTGAGGGATTGTCTGATATTTTAGAGAGAAAGGAGAGCTATTCTAGAGAGAGAAAAGGGAGGTTCAAGGATTTCACTACTCAAGTTAAGTCAAGCCTTGGAATTTCACTAAGAGGGACTTGCTAGGGCTTCAAAGAGGTAAGAATTTCTTTCCCCAATTCTTCAATTTCGGGTTTAGGGTTAATTATGGGTGATGGGGGTCGATTTATCACATGCATGAGCTAATAGGGATTGTGAGAAAGTTGTTGAACAATCTTGGGTAGTTTTATTGTTGAAATGGTTTAGGGAAAGGTGGATCATAGTTGTAACAGTCTTTGCCATAAAAATTTCTCTAATCGTGCTCGTAATTCTCTCCTCCTTTATTGATTGGCATCATTAGGAGTGTTGGGACATTATTGTTTCATTACGAAAAACTCTTTTGAAGTATGAAGGCTAAAATCTTATTCTATTATCGGAATGCCCGAATCCTTGTAAAATTCTATCATGTGTAGTTGAAGTTGTAAGACTATTGATGTGGGATGTTTAAGCTAGTAAATTGATTCTCAAATTGCATAACGTGCCCGAACCCTCATGTGTTAAAAATTGACTGTTGTGACTTAATTATGTTATACCCTTTGTGGGAAGAAGGTATTGTATGAAATTAATGTGATTAAGCAGTTATCTCTCATACGAGAAAATCTTATGAACTTACACTCCTAAGGCTAGAGGTGCCAAATGGTTGATTTGAAAGAGAACTCTTTTGTATAAACTATTATCGTTTTGGAACCCTAAATTGTTTATTAGGAATACACCTCCACCCGCATATATTGGGGTGAGGCGGCGGGGCCGCTTTGTATAGTGTTATATTATTGTGAATACACCTCCACCAGCATATATTGGGGTAAGGCGGCAGGGCCGCTTTTTATAGTGTTGTGGCATTGTGGACACACCTCCACCCGCATATATTGTGGTGAGGCGGCGGGCCACTTTGTGTAGTGTTGTGGTATCGTGAGTACACCTCCACTCGCATATATTAGGGAGAGGCAGCGGGGCCGCTTTGTGTAGTGTTGTGATATTGTGAGTGATACGCTCAAATTACACCTTAATAAACAGTGTAAACGGTCGGTGTCAAATATAATAATCCAACAAGGTTGGGGTCGAATCCCACAGGGAATAGGTGTGAAACGTTTACTTAATTAGTGTAGTACTCAACTACAGTCGTAATTCTATCAAGTAATCGTAACAGAAAGATGAGTTTAGTTTAAGTTTAAATGAAGACTAATTGTAGTATTATGAATAAGAATAATATGATTAAAGAAACCAAGGTTGTGTCCCCCTTTATGAAGTATAATGCTATCGATATCAATATTATATATTTCCAACGGGAGAATCTTTTGATATGCAATTGATGCCTAATTGACTACCCAATATTTTCTAATAGTTGGGTAATATTTCCTCTTTATGATTTTCTCAAATACAAAAGAGTTGTGATTAAGAACAATCAATCTATGCCAAATTAAAACCCACTTATTCCTAAGCGATTTTATTAAACAAGGTTTAAAGCCTTGAGTCTTTGTTATTTACTTCTACCAAATTCTACCCCGCTTTCCCAAGCAAAGGTGGGACTAAATGGCGTTTGTTAATGTTTGCAACCACCAAAAATTGTTTAAAGAATAAGAAGTAAACAAATATCAATCAACCGTTGAAACTATATTCAATATCAAAATCCCAATAACATCATACCCATTTAGGGTTCACAACCTTAGTGTTTAGAATTAGCTACTCATGCTGAAAACTGAAATTGAAAGAATAGTAATTGTCATAAGCTTACAAAATATAAGGTAATTGATCCAACAAGCTTCCCCGAAATCAAATAATTCAAGCCTAGTACTTTATGCTCTAAATTCTGACAAGATACCCCTCACAAAACCCTATTAAACATATTTATAGAGGCCTAAAAATCGAGGCGAAATTCGGACTGATTTGCTCTTGATGTAAACAATGCGACCGCATTTCTGTCGCATAACAGAAACGCGGTCTGCAAATCGTACACGTCCGTCGCAGATTTCACCCATGGATTTTGCCTTCATCGCATTCCTGATTCGCGGTCCGCATTGAAGAAATGCGGCCGCCTTTTTGCATCGCAATTCCAGCAAGCCATAAACTTCATGCTTGATCTGCGGTTGAGTCTGCGGTTCGCATACCAATTATGCGATCGCAGATGTGATTGCATTCCTTACCCTGAACTTCACCCAAAACTCTGCTTGTGTCTGCGATTCCCAAGTGCATGTCTGCGGTCCGCATCTTAGTTATGCGGTCGCATATGCGACCGCATTCTTGACATGAAAATGTGCCCATAGGTCTGTCTTGGTTTGCGATTTTATTGTGAGATATGCGGCTCGCATGTGATGTTTGCGACCGCATATTCACCTCTGCGATGCTTTTTAACTCTTTTCTTGTCTTTAGTTGGCTTTTTGAGCTCTTTTCTGTGCTTTTAGGTCCTTACACTTGATATACTGCAAATACACTAAAATTACATAAGTATCAAGGGAATTTGCGCGTAAAACAAGTTAAAATCCAAGCAAGTAGTATCAAAATGTGCCAAAATTCTCCGGCACATCAGTGAGTACACCTCCACCCGTATATATTGGGGTGAGGCGGCGGGGCCACTTTGTGTAGAGATTTTAGTATTGTAATAGCACCTCCACCCGCATACATTGGGGTGAGGTGGGAAGGCGCTCTGTGTAAAGATAGTTGTAGAGGATCCCCGACTGGAAAATTATAATTGTTATTGAAAGATCTTAATATATATGTTGTGGCTTTAACGGCTAACTAAGCCTTTATTTGTTACCATAATTTATCGTAATTCATGTTGTACTTTCAAGTCCTTGAATAGGTGTTTGGTTTTCATACTAGTACTATTCAATATGTAATAACGTCCCTTTTGCCGGAGGTGCTGCATTTTTAATGGATGCAGGTGGTTCCACAGCGGAAGGCATTGACGGTGATAGCGGCACACTCTTTTCCCAGCTGACTTGGTGAGCCCCGCTTCATTCCAGGGTTGTGCATCTTTTGTTTTGTGTTTATTATGTTTTGAGGTAAAGCCGGAGCCTTGTTGTCGGCACTATCATTGTACTCTTTTATACTTATTAGAGGCTCCGTAGACATGGTGTGGGTTGTATATTGGTATTGGAAAAGTCAAGATAGTAATGTTGTATGTGTGCTACATCTTCCACTTCAAACTATGAAAGTGTGCGTATTTTGAGACTGTATAAATGAAGTAACTAATGGTGATGAAATTAGTGTTGTTCATGAACCCTCTTGGTGTTAATAAATAAAGTTTATATTCTCTTTATTTATGGGTGAGTTGGGTAGAAGGAAGTCTAGTAAGCTTGCTCGACCGAGTTATCTCAGTTGAGCGCCAGTCACGCTCCTCGAGGTTGGAGCATGACAACCCTTCCGCAAGGCGACGATAATAGCCTGCCTGAATACGCAGGGAGAAACATCCTACACCACGCCTGCAGTACCACTACAACTCCTCGATGCCTAATTGATAACAAGTGCTCCATGTAGCATAAGATTGAGTAGGAAGGAAATGAAGGCATAAGCTCCAATGGAATCAAATCGCACGAAGAGGAATCAAGAAGGGAAGTGCTCCTAATAGCCATGTAGCCTCTCGAAGATAAGTACAGACGTCTCCGTGCCGATCCACAAGCCACTACTAGACTTGCTCATGACTCGTGAGGCCCAAGTGAACCTAACGCTCTGATACCAAGATGTCACAATCCAAAACTCACTATAGGTCGTGATGGCGCCCAACGTCACCGTTAGGCAAGCCAACAGTGAACTACCAACTTGATTAGGCATTTTATTAATTTTGAAATCGTGAGTCTTATTAGATACCAAAATCAACGCCATTACAACTATGGAAACTTACACTTTAAATAGAATAGGTAATAAGAGTGTATATGCAAAATCACCAACGACATCTAGAACATCCCAAACCCGGTGACACAAGTGCATGAGCATTTACTAAGTAGTACGATAATAATACAACATTTGTCTAGAATGTAAATAACACATGCCAGAGTATATAGTACGATGGAGACTCTATGGGCTGCGATACGTGGCCTGAAATGCAGCTCACCATAAAGTCTCCTCAGCAGTTGCGCCTACGTGCCAAAATAACCACCAATTGAACCTGTCCGATCCTGCACATTTAGTGCAGAATTGCAGCATGAGTACGTGTACCCAATAAGTTTCTGGCCTAACCCCGGAGAAGTAGTACGAGGAGTCGACATTGACACTTACTAGAGGTCCAATAAAGCAATAAAATAAATCATAAGCAGATATGAAGCACACAACAATAATGGGGTAAATCTGTAAGTTACATAATCTTTCAAAAATTTCTTTTAAAGGTATGAATTTCTCAGTCTTGTATTCTACCTCAATACCTCAGATGTATCTGGTGCCAGTATCAAAAGAATAAGGAATACCATATAAAATGCTAGGCATCAGTGGAAAAATAATCTCGTGAATATTTTCTGACTGACAGCAATATAACGCACGATTATGTCGAGGTCGTTCGGCCCGATCCAAAATAATGTGTACACTGCCGAGGGTCGAGCGACACGAATCATAGATGCAACTATTATACTGCCGAGGCGTTCAGCCCGCTCCGCAAGAAAGGAAGGAAATTATCGAATTACGAGACACGTGCTTACAATACAGTATATGAGCACAAAGTGAATATAACCTTTAGTTTTTCTCAAATAACTTGCCTACAACTCAAGGTGATAGGGCTCGGCCTATAATATATATATATATATATATATATATATATATCAACTTTAATTATAAACTTAATTAATTAAGCCAGCACAATGAGTTCAAATAATTCAAATATTACATGATAAAGTCCTAAGTCTACCCGGACATAAACATGCTTTAGCTACGTACGTGCTCTCGTCACCTCGTGCATACATAGCTCCCACAACTAGAAGCACATAACAATTACGTTGCCTAGGGGCTAGTTTCCCCCTCACAAGGTTAGACAGGAGACTTACCTCGCTCCGAAGTTCTATATCTGGCTCCAACGCCTCTCTAACACCTCAACTCAAAGCCACGTTCCGAAACTAGTCAAACAACGTGCAAATCAATCAAAATATATTCCAATGCTTATATTTTAACAATTTTTAAAAGTCAA
Source organism: Nicotiana obtusifolia (assembly GCA_002018475.1). Taxonomy (NCBI): domain Eukaryota; kingdom Viridiplantae; phylum Streptophyta; class Magnoliopsida; order Solanales; family Solanaceae; genus Nicotiana; species Nicotiana obtusifolia. Next base: position 184,539 of record MCJB01018905.1, on the reverse strand, counting down.
CAAAGTCAACCGGATTCCAAATATTTGGAAGATAAACATTACCCATAATACCACGAACTCAATATATAATTTATTCCTAATTTCATATCCAATTTCGTGGTCAAAATCTAAAGATACTATCTCTAGGTTTTCTTCCAAAAATTCCATAATTTCTATCAAATATTCATGTTAAAATCCATATATAACCCATGTATTTAACTTAAAACAAGTAGGAATAACTTGCCTTATGATATATGGCAAACATGATATTCAAGAATCACCCCAAATCGCCCCATATGAGCTCCAAGAACTTAATGAAATTGAGCTCAAAATCCCGAAATTAGATATTAAATACACCTGCCAGCCACGATCATTATCCATGTGATCACCATTAATAAAAGTTACAGCATCGTTTTCCTTCTTCGCGATCGCGGTGTACAAATTTTGTTTCCTCTTTACAGATACCCTTAGGTTTAATGGGCATAACTTTTTGTACTAAATTCCAAATGATAAACGGTTTGATTTTCTGAAAACTAGATTCAAAGGGCTATAACTTTTATTTTTCGATCATCCCCAAATTCCTTATAGATTGCAAGATATAAGCTCCCGAAATCAGCCCACTGACAGCAGAAAATCCTTCTACGCGATCGCGATTCACAAGGCCTGGAACAGCACTTTGCTCTTCGCGGTCGCAGCCCTTTCTTCGCGATCGCGAAGAAGGATGCACCAGATCTTAAAAACAACAGCTCAAACATGGCAAAATGACCCGTAGCCCATCCAAAACACATCCGATGCCCCCGGGACCCCGTCCAATCATACCAACCATTCCCAAAACATGATCCGAACTTGCTCAAGGCCTCAAATCACATCAAACAAGATCCAAACTACGAATCGACGATCAAAACACCTATTTCAACTTTCAAACTTCGCCGAAAGCGTCCGACGCTTAGACATTCCGGAATGACGCCAAACTTTACGTGCAAGTCACAATTCATGATACGAACTTATTCCAATGCTCGGAATCCCAAACGGACATCAATAACTCAAAGTTCACTTCAATCAATCTTAGGAAATTCTAATACCTTCAAAATGCTACCTTTCCACAATAAGAGTCGAAATGCTTCCGAACCACCCGATACTCTACCCGAACATACGCTCAAGTCCCGATTTCGAGGTCGTTTACTCAAAAGTCAAACCCAACTCTTCCAACTTAAACCTTCCGAATTGAGAATTTTCCATCTGAATCAACTCCGAACTTCTCGAAATTCGATTCTGACTACACGTACAAGTCATAAAACATGAAGTAAAGCAACTCAAGACCTCAAACCGTCGAACGACGTGCTAGAGCTCAAAACGACTGGTCGGATCGTTACAGTAGAGTAGCTATGCAAAAGGACCGATAACAACAAAGTACATCAACATCAGAGATCAACCTGCAGATCTTCTTACTAAATGGTTGAGCAGTGTCCAGCATAACTACTTTAGTTCCAAGCTAGGAGTTTATAACATATTTGCACTACCTAGCTTGAGGGGGAATGTTGAGAAAGGGATCACTTGATGAAGGCAATTATTGTCTTTTCACTCTGATTTTGGCTTAACTATAATTTGAGTAGTTAATAATTCATTAACAGTAACTGAATGGTTATATAAGTAGGACCTGTACTTAGTTTATAAGATAAGTGGAATAATAAAATTTTGATTCACTATCTCTTATCTGCTCCTCTCGTCTTCTTCTCCTCTTCTGATTCTTATAGGTATACACCTACTGTATTTCGTTTAATTTCAAAACTTACCCATTTATAACATATATCCTAAACTATAAAACTTTAATTATCCTAAACTATAAAATTATAATTATAGAAACATAATGGGCACTGAAAAATATCAGTTAATATCCTTTCACACATACAATATATGGATCATGATGTTCACAACAACTAGATCAAATCAACCAGAAATGAGGCATGCTCAAACGCAACTAGTTCGAATTACTTGTGGGTGAAAACAAGTCTAACATCTTTCAATTAGAGGCAGAGCCAGGAATTTAAGCTTATCGAATTTTAATCTTTTTAAATTATTGGGTTCCAAATTAATTATTTTGTACATATTTAATAATTTTTGGGACAAATACAGAATTTGAACCAAAGCTACTAGGTTTGGCCGAACTCGTTCCCAACACTCTAGCTTCGCCCCTGCTTTCAATCAAACAATCAGTGGCGCAACACAACTACTATAATAAACATACTCCTTCCGTTTCAATTTAGATGGGGTAGTTTGGCTTGGTACGAAGTTTAAGAAAAAAAGGAAGACTTTGAAACTTGTGATCGTAAAAGCTTAAGGGATAAAAGCTTTGTGAGGCCATGACATTTGCGTGGTTATAAAAGCTTCTCATTAAGGGTAAAATTGGTAAAAATGAAAAGCTTAAAATTAAATTATTTCCAATTGTAGAAATGTATCATTCTTTTTGGAACACACTTATAAGGAAAGTGTGTCATCTAAATTCAAACAGAGAGTATATTTATTTCATTTAGGCCAAGTATTCAGTTCTAAGGAATAATAATCTTAGGGTAAAATGTACGATTATTTTATCATGAATTTGGTTGAATTTTATGTTCCTCTATAAGCAATTACAATATTATTTAAACCACAATTGTGGTAGTATTATTATACTACACTCAATGTGGGATAATAATATTTAGATTAATAATCCCAGAATAAAATAACAAAATAATAAAAATTTTTGAAATGGAGAAATATTTTATTTATATATAAAAAGCTAGGTAACAGTCGGTGCTAATGCACCATTGTCTTCCCTACTGCTGCATTGGGCTACAGTTATGCCTCGTAGGGCAGTTACATTTCCTAAAGCAGCCAACTTACAACTTATACTTTTAGAAATATTTCTTACACAACAAAAACCTTCCTGATCTTTGTGGTAGGTTTCCACCACAAAGTTCGGAGGTGTAACAAAAACACATAATATATCTCAGCTAGGCTGTTTAAGTGCTTCCTTAACCAAAAAGTATGCCACACTGTTTCCTTCATGAAGGTTATGCCTCAATACGACCTTCCCCTTCTGCGTTGCTTGCCCCATTGACCGCCTGCATTTCAAAATCAAATTTGCGTAAGTAGAATAGTCAGATATGTATTACGTCAATTGCGTATGTCTCCACTTCGATGGGTAAGAGGTTCTCGTTGAAAATGAATTTGAGAGCTTGTTGTAGAGCTTGTAATTCTACATGCAGCGGTGCTATTGTATGTGTTTTCCTGTGGTATCCTGCGATCCATTCCCCTTTGGCATTTGTGTACAACTCCTCCTATACCTCCTCGTAAGCAAGTATTGTTGAAGGCACCATCAATATTAATTTTATACCATCCTTTTTGAGGTAGGCACCAAGTTATGTGAATATACTTTTTGAGCATATATGTTGATGGGTTTGTAGTTAGATATTTAAATTCTAGAGCTATTTTAATGATTGTTTGGGAGTTGATTCCATGGAAAATATTGTTTTGGTTATTTAAGTTTCTATTATTCCAAATGACCCACAGGGTGAACGGGAATATTTTTTCCCATATGATATATTGATTGTGAAGGATTAAGTTAGCGGCCTTTAGGTGATCAATCCAGTGTAGATGTCCATTTATGGGGGTGGTTTTCCATCCCATGTATTCCCAGAAGGATTTTGCAATATGACATTCGCAAAAAATGTGGCTTATGGTTTCATTTGAGGTTTTACAAACAGGACATACGGGGCCGATATTTATCCCACACTTATAAAGGTAATCACAGGTAGGAATTTTATTATGATAGCATTTCCAAAGGAAGAATTTTATTTTGTTGGGGCAATTAAGCTTCCACATCATTTAAAATTTTTGTCATTATGCTCATTATCTTCCCAAAGTTTGTAACAGGAGCTCATTGATACCGTTGTTATTTAGACTCCATAAGAGAGTATTTGTTGTGTTTGTTTTAGGGTTTAGGTCATGTAATTAATACTATCATTGGGATATCAAAAGAAATTTTCCCTAGATCTCAATTGCCTGTTCCACGAATATCTTTCATTCTCAAAAAGGTTTCCTGAATAAAAGGTCCTATAACATTCTGCCTAAGGTTGTTGACGCTAGGGATCCAATTATTATCTCATATGTTTAGAGGGGAATTTTTGTCAACAGTCCATCGAATACCTTTGTTGTAATGTACTCATCCTTTTAAAAGACTGTTCCAAGTGTGTGAACTTGAGTTTGTAATTCCCTTCTTACCATATTTACTGGTCAAGACTTTAGCCCATAAGGCATTTGGGTTATTAAGAACTCTCCATGCTAGGCTAGTTAATATGGCCAAATTTTTTGACTTAGCTTTCCTGATGCCAAGGCCTCCATGATCCTTTGGCCTAGTAATCGTGTCCCAACTAATTAGGTGTATTTTTTTTTTTTTTTTTTGCGTGCTACCCCATATAAAGTCTCTTTGGATTTTGTCTATGGTACTAAGAGTTTTGCTAGGAAGAAGCGATAATTGCATTATATGACTAGGAAGAGTGTTGAGTATGGAGGAAGCTAATGTGCTTCTCCCCACTATACAGTGGCGGATCCAGAATTTCAAGTCAATGGGTGCTCCGACAATTAGGGGCGGATGTAGTTTACCAGCTACAGGTTCATCTGAATTAATAACTTTTGATACAAAGTATCAATATATATATATATATTTAATATTTATTAAAATCTCAAAAAATATTAGATCAGAACTCATAATTTTAAGAGTATAACAAATTCAGTACTGAAAATCTTAAAAATTGAACCCATTAAATTCAAATCCTATCACCACTCTCCGTGTGAGTCTGCCTCAACAGTGAGCCGCAACATGTGAAATGATAGAAGAACCAGACTTCTAAAGAAGGGGTTGTCACTTTAATTTTAAAGGCAAATTTATCAATTCTTTTTGTAATATTACTTTAGCTAAAAATAAATCTTGTGAAGAATTGAATTCTAGTTAATAAATGCATATAAACAAATAAAAAGTTCCAAATAAAAAGATTATTACTAGTTATTTTATTTGGAACTGTTTTAGCACCCATCTGTCAATTCTCTTAAGCCAATGCACTAAAAGTCTATCCAATGTCATGGGTGCTTAATGAATAACTTATATCATATAGTATTAAATATTCAATATAACATTTGGACTCATAAGCATCTAATGGGTGCTTCAACACCCACTCTTTTATAGGTGGATCCGCCATTGCCACTATACTGAGCCACTTGGCATTCCAATTGTTCAATCTGGACCTCATCCTATCTATAAGAAATTGATAGTCTTTAGACTTTGGCTTGTTATCAGTTAATAGAAAACCTAAATACATTCCAAAGGAAATAATAATATTAATATCGAAGAAGTTTGTCAGGGAATTTTTTATTTGTGGATGACAATTTTTTGAGACGATTATTTGTGACTTGGTTTTATGATGTTGTGCCCTAAAAGGGTGTAGAAGTTCTCCAAACATTGCTGGATGTAGAGTATTGTTTTATCATTTATCTACCCCATTAAGGTTAAGTCATCAGCGAAAAAAAATGGGATAAAGGCGGGCTAGCATGGTTTATTTTTATTGGATCCCACCTCCTTGTATCCACTTGATTGTTAATTGTTTTAGAAATCATGTCCACAAAAAGGATGAAGAGTTAAGGGAACATAGGGTCTACTTCCCTAATTCCTCTTGTAGGGTAGAAATTCTTGGATTTGTTACCATTGACAAGAATTGAAATATTACTAATTGTTATGCAATTTAAGATTAAGGAGGTAATATTTGAAAGGAATTTAAAGAATTTTAACGTTCTGTAGATAAAAGACCATTCTAATTTATCGAAAGCTTTTCTAAATCGATTTTTAGAACAGAGCTTGGTTTACCCTTTGACGTGTTTAATTTTTTTATGATTTCCTGAATGATTATGGCGTTATCACTAGCCTTCCTATTTCTTAAGAAGCTTTCTTGTTCTTGGCTAATTAGGAGATTTAGGAAAGGCTTGACACGATTGGCAAGTAATGATTTTGTATCTGATATTGCATAGGCTTATAGGTCTAAAGTTTTTTTAGATTATTAGCATTTTTGATTTTGGGGATGAGACATAAATAAGTATCATTAATGTCTGGGGGGATTTTCTTTGTTTGAAAAATATTGTGGCAAAGAATAATAACCTTACTACCCGTATAGCCCATCGGGGCCTAGAGCTTTGTATGGCTTGAAAGAGAAAACAGCATTCCTAATTTCGTGGTTTCTTAGTAGTTTATCAAGGATTGATAGATCAAATTGTATGGAAATCCGGGATATCATTTTTAATGCAGGACCAGTTCGAACTTTCATGAGATGTTGTGAAAAGGTTAGCAAAAAAATTTGTTGTGTGTGTCATTATGGCATTTTGGTCGTCCAACCAGTTTCCATTTTCATCTTTAAAAAAGACAATGTTATTTCTCCTTCTTCTATTAGTAGCTTTGATATGGCAAAATTTAGTATTCGCATCACCATCATTTAGCCAATTTACTCTAAATCTTAATTTCCAGTACTCCTCTTCAAATTTCAGGATACCATTATATTCAACAATTAGCGACTCCTCAAGATGACAAAGGAAACTACTATACGGGTACCTAGGAGAATTCTTGATACCATTTATTCGTGCTAGGAGTTTTCTTTTTTTGTCGAAGATACTACCAAGAGTGTTAGTTTTTCAGTTGAGGACTACATTTTCGAAGAATTTTGTGCCTTTAATAAAGTCTCTACCATTCCAACTATTATGAATAATATTTATGAAATCCGGATGAGAGCACCATATAGTCTCCATTCTAAAAGGTTTCTCTAAGTTATTGTACATTTTATACCTAAAGGATATTAGGATAGGGTTATGGTTCGAGTGTGTTTTGGATAGATATGTGATGCTCATATTAGGATAATTTTTCAACCGTTCCACATTTGAATACACCCTATCAAGTCTTTCCATTATCAACCCATTTTCCTTCTATGATGATTTGACCAAGTGTAGTTACAACTTTTGAAACCGAGGTCAACCAGGTTACAACGGTTTAAACAATTGATTAAAGACTTAGCCTTCTTTGATTGATATGTCTACCTCCAAATTTATCACTAGAGTCGATAACCTCATTACCCCCCCTCTCCCCTGCCCC
>MCJB01018905.1:139294-177259 GCA_002018475.1 Nicotiana obtusifolia | reverse complement strand
TTTATCCTAAAGTTTTTTAAGGAAGTTAATGTAAAATTAGAAATATAAATTTATCCGAGTATATCTTAATATAAAACCAAATGCATCCTTATATAAGTTATACCTAGGGTGTACAAAGAAAACCGACAAACCTGCACCAAACCGATAATTCAAGTCAAACTGAGAAAAAAAAAATCGACTATGATTTGGTTTGGTGTTAGGAAAAAAAAAAACCGATCACAATTGGTTTGGTTTGGTTTTAACTAAAAAAGTCAAACCGAAATCAAACCAATCCAACATTACATGTATACAAGTTTTAAAAATATTTTAGACATAAAATAATAATTGTAATATAATTTATAAATATTTTTAAAACTTTTTCATAGTTCTCTCTTTTAATGTATTATTTCAAGCTTTAACTTAGAACTTTTGAATGATCAAATACGTTTTATAGCCCATAAAAGTTAGTAAGTCAAAAAAAAGCCCAAAGCAAAATTAAATCAATACTAATGCTAACAAAAAAAAAATCAATTCAATACTAGGAATGACAATAATATTGGATATTTTTTTTTTAGTTTTGCATTAGTTTAGATAGTGAAAATGCATAACGTATTTTTAATATTATTTAGTCATGTAATTAATACTTAGTACTTATTAGTCGTACTTATTTTAGCATGATTAAGTATTTTTAGATTATGTTTATTTTTATTATGGCTTATTAATTAGCAATATTTATTTTATGTGATTTGTTGAGTATTTTAGTATAATCATGACTCATTTCACGTTATTTTGTATTATTTTATTAGATAACATCTTATATAGTTTTATCCTACTAGGACCTAAGAAATAGAAGAGCACTAATTATATATTTTATGTTATGAAGATTTTGTCGGAAAAAACCCGAAAAATTCGAGAAAAACCAAGATTAAAAAACTCGACTTTTATTGGTTTGATTTGGTTTATAAATTTAAAAATTCAAAACAATTAATTTGATTTGGTAATTGAAAAACCCGAACCAACCCGACCTGCCAATATATTTTATTTTTGGTCCAAGACCAAAACATCTGAACCGGTGGATGATAATGACTCTTATCTTCTTTTGCGTTAGCAAAGAATCGTAGTGAAACAAAAGAGACCATATAGGTTTGGATAGAGAGCATATGGTTCTGTTCACTATCATCAATTTCAGCTTCTATAGCACAACTCTATCCAACACCACCCCTTGGCCCCGTGATTCGAATAAGTATAGGGTTCTTATCATATTTTGGCATATAAATTTTCAAAATTTGTATAACTATAGACGTCAAAGAAATATAAAGCGGGTCATCTTTGCAAAAATATTTTTCTTGTTAGAATGAAACGTGTATTAAAGTCTCATTTTTCACAAGAATTTATTTGGTAATCCCCACTAAGAATATAAAAAAGAACAGAAAAGAAAATAGTATATAATCGTTTATGTGCACGCATATACATGGTTGGAACTGCATGGAGGAGTTCAATTCAAGAATCTTGATCTCGTTCTTCAGAAAATTATACCGAGCAAACGCAAGTCTATTTGTGTATATATAAATTGTTGATTTCCTTGGGGAAACTTCTAGAATATGGTAACTAAAGGCGGCTCAAAAATTATTTGAATTTCTTTGTTAGAATTTCTGACCTAACCATACGTGGATTATGTGAAGTTAAGAAAACACTGTTCTACCGCAATAGAAAAATTAGAGTCACAAGAGCGAAGTCATAACAACCTGTTAACACTTCATGGGACATTTTTCAATTTATGTCATTTTCCTAAGAATATACTCCAAAACATTTTGCATATGGCGTAAATCGATGTGTGTTTTTATATAGGTCGAGCTATAGAGTTAGTTGGTAAAGAGAGAAAACATGGACAAACTAAAAACTAAATATATAAATTACTACTCGAAAAAATAATTTTCTATATTAAAAGACTCTTTACTATATATTTTACTTGCCGTAGTGTGCCTTTATACCGATAAAAAAGTCATGAGATGTTTAAGTTACAAGCCATAAGATACATATTTCGCTTTTTTATCAACCTATCTTTCTTTCTCAAATATTGTGCCTAGTTAATTAAACATAATATGCACAGTGAAACATAATAACTTTGCTTGAACAACTCATCTAGCTTTTTAAGATAGATTCAATATATATATATATATATATTTATAACGTAATTTTTTTATTAAACTATGAATATATTGAACCTTTTTACAATAGGTTACTTTATTTTTTAAAAGTTACGATATTAGATTTACTATAAAAATTTATTTTTTGTTGTAAATAGCTTAATATGATTATGTAAAATAACCACGCATTTTTAGTCTTGAGAAGTCAAAATAATATAACATTACTTATTGTAACGATTCGATCAGTCATTTTAAGTGTATTAGGCGCGATCCCCTATTATTGCCTCCTTTGTGTTATACTGTAGTTACATGACTTGCGAGGGTGTTTGATTTTGGTTTCAGGTGAGTTTCGGAGTGAAATGGGACACATAGTCCCTAAGTTGGAAGGTTAAGTCGTAGGAGTTGACCATAATTTGACTTGTGTGAACATGACTCCGGAATAAAATTTTGTCGGTTCCAATAGCTCCGTATGGTGATTTTGGTCTAAGGAGCGTGTCCGGATATTGAATTGGCGAAAGTTGAAAAGTTTGACCGGGAGTGAACTTTTGATACCAGGGTCGGATTTCGATTCCGGAAGTTGGAATAGGTCTGTAATGTCAATTATAACTTGTGCGCGAAATTTGGTGTCAATCAGAGTTGTTTTGGTATGAATCACTGTTGGTTTCGAAATTTGGAAGTTCATAGTTCATAGGCTTGAATTTGGGTTGCGATTTGTAGAATTTATATTGTTTGATGTGATTTTTTCTCACGACCCTAATCCTGAACCCGGTCGTGATGGCGCCTCTCGTGAAGACAAGGCTAGCCAATTCAAGCTAAACCTCAATATAAGCAGTTAATTTAACAAGGAGACAGTACTAGCAGAAATTAATAACAGTAAATTGCAGAAACATAGCTAACCATCCCGACAACAGCCCAAAACCGGGGTGTCACAAGGTCATGAGCAACTAATGAAATCCTAATAACAAGATTACTATTACAATATCTCTGGCACAATTGGTTGAAGAAAGCGGAAACAACAAGATAAAAGAGATACGGGGCTGCGGATGCCAACAGCTACCTCGTAGTCTCTGAATCACCGCCTTAACAGTCGTAGTCAATGCCTCAGAGCGGAATCAAAACGCCTGAATCTGCACACATGGTGCAGGGAGTAATGTGAATACTTCCAACTCAGTGAGTAATAATCATAAATAATGACGGAAAGCAAGAAACCACACAAAGCACAAGGCATTCTATAATGAAGCAGTTAACACATCGTTTGCAACAGAAAATCAGTGAGAAATCCAGGTCAAATCTCTTTTCAACAGGTGAAAACATGAAATCCTTTTTGGTAAATAATGTAAAGTAAAATATCGCCGCTCGGGCTCAGTATCATTTAAAACACAGTATCGGCCCCTCGGGCATATCACATGGTACAACATCCGCCCCTCGGGCATATCACATGGTACAACATCAGCCCCTCGGGCTATATTTCACATCACAATGGGTACCCGCGCTCACTGGGGGTGTACAGACTCCGGGAGGGGCCCCTTACGGCCCAAGCGCAATATCATATCTCGTGGCGGCGTGCCACCCAATCCCATTTACATCATACCTCGTGGCGGCGTGCCACCCGATCTCATTTATATCATATCTCGTGGCGGCGTGCCACTCGATCCCATGTATATCATATCTCGTGGCGGCGTGCCACCCGATCCCATTTACATCATTTAAAATGTTATTTCAATCTCAAAACTGAGTAAAAGTGACTGAGTTGTAAAACAATAGAAAACAACATAATTGTGTTCAAGTAATGATAAAAACAGTGAAGAAATAGTGATAAATACCCCCGAAGGGTTCAAATAACCGGCACGAAGCCCAAATATGGCAATTAGCCCAAAACATGATGATATCAAATAAGTTTCAATCAAATATGTAGTAAAAATCATCAATCGGGACGGACCAAGTCACAATCCCCAGTAGTAAACGACCCCACGCTCATCATCGAGCACGTGCCTCACCTCAATATAGCACTAAGATGTGCAATCCGGGGTTTCAAACCCTCAGAACATCATTTACAATCACTACTCACCTCGAACCGGCTAAATCCTTAGCCCGCGACGCCTTTGCCCTTCGAATTGGCCTCCGCGCGCGTCGAATCTATCCAAAATTAGAACTAATATGTCACAATATGCTGGGGTAACAAAGCTCACGCGAAAACAATCAATAAATACTAAGAAATTCCGAAATTAGCAAAACTCGAGCCCCGGGCCCACTTCTCAAAATTCAGTAATTTTCACCTCAACGGGTTCCTTATCTCCTCACGAGTTCAACCATACAAAATTTATCTAATTCCGACATCGGTTCGACCTCCAAGTCTTAAAGTCTAAGCTTAAGGGTTTTTCACAATTTCCTCAACTTAAATCACCAATTAAGTGCTAAATATAGCAATTTACTAGAGTAATTTGATCAAGGTTGAGTTAAGAACACTTACCCCGATATTTTTCCCTTGGAAATCTTCCAAGAATTGCCTCAAAACTCGCTTTAATCCGAGCTCTATAGCTCCAACTATGTTCAAGATGGCCAAACTCCTTCTTTTTAAGAATTTGTCCAAGAAAGTCCCCTTGGGGTATAGTTTTGGGGTTGATTTGCCGTGATTTATGGTGTTTGGAGGTGTTTCTCTTCGTGGGTAACGACAGTGGGTTTTCGCATGGCAAATGGGCACTGATTTCTATTTATAAAGGGGTCAAAAATCGAGATAAAAATGTCCCTGTCAGGCCAAAAATGCGATCGCATATCTATCGCATAACAGATATGTGGTCCGCATATTTGACGCGACCATTGCAAAGGTAGCCCTAGCCTTAACCGCAATTCAGCATGAAGCATGGTTTGCGGTCTGCATGTCAAAAATGCGACCGCATTTTCGACATTGATTTTTGTCCAGAAATCTGTCTTGGTCTGCGATTTTGATGTAAGATATGTGGTCCGCATGTTAGAAATGCGACCGCATTTCCTACCGCATTCCTGACATGAACTTTGCCCAGAAATCTGTTTGAGTTTGCTATCTCATTGTGAGATATGCGGTCCGCATTTGAGAAATGTGACCGCATTCTCGACTCTAGTTTTTCTGCAAATTTTTCCTCCCAACGATAAAATAGTCCGTTTAACCACCCAAAACTCACCCGAGTCCTCTGGAACCTCAACCAAACATGACAACCTATCCCATAGCATTATTCAAACTTGTTCCAACCTTCGGAACGCTCAGAACAACCTATCAACACAAATTTCGTGTCGGATTCAAGCCTAAGGATTTCAAAATCTTCTAAGTCGCTCTTTTGATCTAAACCCAACCAAACCACGTCCGAATAACCTGAAATTTTGCACACAAATCCTAAATCACATGTCGAAGCTACAGCAACTTTCGGAATTCCATTCCGACCCTCGGATCAAAATCTCGCCTATCAACCGGAATTCGCCAAAATACTAACTTCACCAATTCAAGCCTAATTCTACACCGGACCTCCAAAACCAATTCCGATCACATGCCTAAGTCATAAATCACCTCCCAAAACTAACCGAATCGTCGGAATTCACATCCGAGCCCTATAACTCATAAGTCAACATCCGGTTGACTTTTACAACTTGAACATTCTTGAAAGAGACTAAGTGTCTCATTTCTTACCAAATCTACTCCGAACGCAAACTATTCAACGTGATTTCATAAAACACGGATAACGAAGCATAATAAGGTAGAAATGAGGAAAACGGAGCGGTAACTCATGAGACGACTGGCCGGGTCGTTACATTTTTTGCCTCAAGTAGATCCGTTATGTGTTTTGAAATAAGTTGGTATATTTAGACCATCCTGAGGGCCCGGGTGTGAATCGGATAGAAATCGAATCATTTTTGGACTTAGTGATTTGCTGAAGTTCTGGGCTAGTTCTGCTGTCTTCACACCTGCGGAGGGATTGGCCGCAAGTGCGGACTTTCAAATGCAAGCCACTGGTCATAGAAACGGATTTTATCTAACCCAGCTGGGATCGCAAGTGCGATCATTTGTCCGCAGAAGCAAACTCGGGGATACGGAGGCTTCCTTCGTAGAAGCGGAACTTGGGAAAACAGCCTTGGGCTTGACCGTAGATGCAGTCTTTTCTTCGCAAAAGCAGGCTTGTAGATGCGAGCTATTATCTGCAGAAGCGGAACCTCTGGACTTAGGTTTGGATCGCACATGCGATGGTTCTTCCGCAGGTACGGCGTCGTAGAAACGACCCATAGGCCGCAGAAGCGGAAGTCGATGGACAGAAAAGCTCCAGGGAATCTAGTCATCAGTACCTATGTGACAGGTAAGCCAACCAATAAGAGAGACTTTCTATCTTGCCTAGAAAAAGCCGATGAAATGGGGAATTCGAGGGTTTGATTTTTGAAATTTCGAGGGATTTTCAGAGGAAATATTGGAGTAAGAGTTCTTGACTCGATTTTGGTTAAATTATACTAATATATCATTATTATTAGCATGTAATTAAGGATTTGAGCGGGAAAAATTGAGAAAAAAGCGTAGAAGTTCTTAGACTAAGTTTTTGGGTTTTGAAAGGCAAAATGAGATCGAATTTGAATAATTCTTGTATGTTTGGACTCGATATCGAATGGGTGTTCGATTTTTTAATTTCGGTCGGGTTCTGAGGGCGGGCCCGGGTTGACTTTTTGGGGCGATTTTTCAATTCTTTGCTAAGATTATAATTTCGTTATTTAAATTAGTTTCCTATAGTTATATTTATAGTATGAAATTATTTTGGCTAGATTCGAGCTGTTCGGAGTTAGAAAATCGAGTGAAAGGCTTTCTATTGATTGTTTTAGCGTGGTTTGAGGTAAGTGACTTGTCTAACTTTGTGTGGAGGAAATTTCCCTTAGGATTTGGTATTGTTGTGATGATTGTGAAATGTGAAAGCCGTGTGCGCGAGGTAACGAGTGCGTACACGGGCTAAATGTGAAAATTTTGGAAATTTGCTATGTAGTTCCTTTCGTTCTTTAATTGAGTTACTTTATTATGTTATAGACATAATGTTTAGACTAATTTCACGTGTCTACTTGTTGTATCTCCTATTTGCGAGTCTCCCTACATGTTTTTCTCAAATACTTGTTTTCTTTTATTTGGTATTCATTATTTAACTGTTGACCCCTTACTTGAAATTGCTGTTCTTGGAGTATTTTGCTGTTGAGTTTGGTATTGAGTTGCAAAGGTTGTGGTTTCTATTGAGGAAAAGTGTAAGTTGTGAAATATCATTTTTATTGAGTTGTTATGTTTTGGCACTCGTGTTATTGTTGAGAGAACTGTTTTGTTGTTTGCACGTAGTTTCTGCCGTGCTTTTATTTCTATTTACATGAGGTCTCTGTCGTGCCGTTGTTACTAATGATATGCATGCAGTGGTATAAGGTCTGGGTGTTGAAAAGCATGCGGTGAGATAAGGTGGGCTTGATACGCGTGGCTAGTAGGGAAACTACTAGAAGCCATGCGGTGTGATAAGGTGGGCTAAAACGGGGGGTGCTATTTCGAAAAAAATAATTTTCAAAACTAAATGTAAAGGCTCCCGCGGTGATATAAGGAAAGACTGTGAGTTACTTTTATGATTTGGGACTACGAGGCGGTATCTCGGTAGGGCCCCCTCTTTGATCTTCTCTATTTGCTGTATTTATTTGGTTGTTGTTTTCTTAACAAGTAAAATCATTGTTTTCCATTCGTGTTATATTAAATGGCTTGATTCCGTGTTGTTAATTTTTCGTAAATTCTTTATTATTTCACTTCCTTTGTCATTATCATTATATTATTATATTTGATGACTTGTTTTTTATTATCTTCAGTAGGGCCTTGACCTAACCTCGTCACTACTCTACCGAGGTTAGGCTTGGCACTTACTAGGTACCGTTGTAGTGGACTCATACTACGCTTCTGCACATGTTTTGTACAAATCTAGGTACATCTTATCAGTCCGAGCACTAACGCGCTGAGCTTGCTATTAGAGACTTCAAGGTATACCTGCGCGCGTCCGCATGCCTCGGAGTCCCCTTCTATCATATTCTTCTTTATTTCTTTATGCTTTTATAGACAATGATGTATAGGGTTGTCTAGTACTGTATTTAGAGCTTATGACTTATATTTCACCAGATCTTGTGGAGTTGTACGCATTGTGTTTATATATTTTATTTATGAAATTGTTGGAGTTTTGAGATTCTAAGTTTTATTTAATGTTTTCACATATTGTTAGGCTTACATAGTCTTAGAAACTAGGTGCCGTCACGATATTCTAAGGAGAAAATTTGAGGTCGTGACACTTATATTATGTTTCGTGCATTTATTTATTTATTTTGAATAAAATTTTGAAATATAGCACAATTTAAAATTATAAAACAAACGCACTCAGGTTCACAGAAACTTCCCAAAGGGAAACCTGGATGCCCATTGTCTACCAATAAAGAAATGCCAGTCAATTTATAGCCTGTTTGGCCAAGCCTTTTTTTGGGCCAAAAGTGCTTTTTTGGCCAAAAGCACTTTTGGTAACACCCAAGCTTTTAGAAGAAAAAAAAAGTGCTTTTGAGGAGAAGCAGAAGCAGTTTTTGAGAAGTAGAAAAAAGTAGATTCTTTTCAAAAGCACTTTTCTGAGAAGCACTTTTTGAAAAAATACACTTATAAGCAGTTTTCAAAAGCTTGGCCAAACACTAATTGCTGCTCAAAAGTGCTTTTTAAATTAATTATCCAAACACAAATTGCTTCTCACCAAAAGCACTTTTAAAAAAAATAATTTTGAAAAAAGCACTTCACAAAATAAGCTAATTTTAGGAACTTGGCCAAACAGGCTATTAGCCTTGGTTGAACAAGCTGAAAATATATTTATTCAAAGAAAAGAAGAAGAAGAAAAAACAGATAATGAAAGACAAGAGAATCCAACTGATGCTGGGACAGGCAGACAAGACATGACAGTCCACAAGGTCAAAGTTGGCTACAAAGATTTTTTCTGTCTAGCTATACACTATAACTACTAACAACATCATCAACTTTGATAAGTATTCTGTCATTATTGATCAAATGTTTCATATTCAATCTGTGGATATAAAGTTATTTTTGTTAGAAAGTGTTTTACCTCCTAATATGAGATTTTTTTATGCGAATCCAAATTTAGTCGGACCCTAATACGAAAATCGAACAGCGGATGAAAAAAAATATATCATCATCAATTCAAAGAGAAAAGAAGAAAAAAAACACTCATAATAAATAAGATAAAAATGGTTGTTATTGACCTCCATTGAAATCTTTCTTGATCTCTCTCTTCTTTATTTGCTATACAGAACTCATTTTTGACAAAAGAGTAAAAACTAAAAGAGGAAAATCATATTTGTAATGATACCATATTACATTTTTGTAAATTAAATATATTTATTTGTATATGGACCTAATCAAATATTTTGATTAATACTTTGAGTTAATGATGATAATGATCATGATTAGGAGGTGGCAATGCAGTAAGGCTCCCAAATTATTAGTGATCTCTTTGGCTCTTTGCAACTTCTCAACAAAGGCACCAAATTGTTCATAGATGCCTTGTTCCCTCTAATTAGCACCAAGTCCTGCTGCTGCTCATATGCTGCTATCTTTGTAGTACCAGTGGCTTTGAGATCAGTACCATTGGCTGCTGCTGCTAGAAAAACTTTCTTATTGGTGTAGTAGTTGTTCTTGTTGCAGCATTGGTCTGCAGTGGTGGCATTATTCACAATGTTTGCCATTGTTGTCTTCTTCCTCCAGAAGTAATCGTATGCATTTAAAGAGACTGCAGTCGTCGGTGGTTGTGGTGACTGATTAACCGATGAAGGACAAGTATAACATTCTCTAAAAATACTATTTTTCACCTCATGTTCCATCAACGAGTTCAGTGAGTTGTTGAACTTGTTGCTAAGATCGAAATAACCAGGTGTTACGCTGAAACTAACACATTTAGACCATGTTAGTTGATTTTTTTTCTCCAACATCATCAGGGCTGATGATTTGTTCACATGTATCACCTTACTTATCAGTCTTGGACTTTGTTCCATCATATTAACATCATCGAACACTTGCTCAAACTCTTCAACTTGATCATCAAAATTCGCCATTTCTAGTTCTGGCTGATCTGCTGCAGAATCATTTTGATTGATGCAGGTGAGACGAAGACGGCCATCAACGCGTTGGGCATGGAAATGGTTCATAGGTGGAACAGAAATTGCTTCAAGAACCAATCTACCATTTTGTCTGAATGATTGCATGTGAACAAAATGTAGAGGAGGAGGAAAAGATCTAGGTGAAGATAAATTTTTTCTGTAATTATATTTTACAACAGGAATATCCTCAAAAGATTGTGAGGCAAAGGAATGTTCTTGTTGTTGATGATGATCATCTTTGTTATTTTCTAAGTCTTCATTTTTAGGAGGTGAAGAGGAAAAGCAATCAGAACCAGTCTCTGATCCAAGACTCTCAGTGCAAATTTCAAGACTTTTCTTACTCAAAGAACTGCTTGATCTTCTAACAAGAGGATGAATATAAGGAGGTGGAAGCTTATTGGATGAGTCAGCTTCTTCATTCTTTGACGATAGAATTGAACTCCAATCAAATATTCCAATTGGCTGATCTTTGAGTTGTTCAACATGATCTTCTTCCCCATCTGAAGAAGAAGAATCACAAATATCAGCAGCGGAGGAAATAACAATTAGATCTTCAGAGGAAGCAATTTTCTTCATTGAAGAGAAAAAACTATTTTTAGAAATGGAAGACATATCAGCTGAAAGGGTTCTTCTAATAGAAGCTGCAGCTTTAATACTTCTTTGATCAGTGTTTGATCCAAGAATTGACATTATTCCTTGTTTTTCTGTTGTTACTTCTTCCATCTTTAAGGACAAGGTGAAGTTATTCATGTTAACACATTGTGCTGACATCTTGAAGAAAATCAAAGACAAAATCTTTCAATCTAATAGAGGAAAAAGAAAGGAAAATATGGAAGAAATTTATGAAGATGATGGAATTGGTATTAGGTGTGTTATGATTTTTTTTTGTTTGTTTTGGCTGATTCTTTGATGGAAAATACAAGGAGGATGTCATGGTATTTATAGGAGCTCAAAAGGCCTTTGGAACCTTATGCAAAGGCACTTCAATTCTAACGCCACTATGAATAATAAAAGACTTACTTTTTCTTTCTTTCTTTCTTTTTTTTCCTTGTATGTTGGTCTTTCTCTTGGTTCCATATTATTTTTTTGCTTCTCAATCTCTGTTGAGTATCCGTTTTGAAATTCTGACTAATTTGAATTTACATGGGGAAAGAGCTTTTTTGCCGGAATTTTTTTATTCCGAAAGCTCGAACCTGAGACCTCTGATTAAGGGTAAAGGGATCCTTCCATTTTACCACAACCTTTTGGGGTCATTTGGTTTAAAGACAAGTTATGCTTTGATTAGTTATGACAGGAATAGTTATACTATGATTAGTTATGCTGGGATTAATTATCCGGGTACTATTTCTTACTAATTGTTTGGTATATTGTATTAATCTTGGGTTTGTCAATTTTACAGTTTTATCATGAGATAACTTATCTTAAGATTACTATTTCACCCTCTGTAAGGTATAAGTTATCTCGGTACTATTTTTAATCCTTAATATGTTATCCCAGGATTAGTAATCAACCAAGAGATAAGGCATGCTAAATTTTTATCTCATGATTATTTTGTTTATCCATCATACCAAACAACCCCATAATGGCTATTGGTTCCATTTTAGCCTCTCTTTTTTTTAAGAGGAAAATGAGGGAGATGATTACACAGTAAGGAATGAAACTCTCACCAACAAGATGAAAGTCCCTTTTTCCATAGTCGTAGATATAGGAATTTTGAAAATACGCCTTAACGGCTAATGATTAATGATGGCTCTGATGAGTGATTTTTTTAGAATCGGCAATACTGAAATCACTGTTTTGGTAAATGTGCCGAAAAGGATAGTACATTGATCCACAAGAAGCTCGCCAAACTCTTGAAATAGCAGAAGCTAGTATGAAAAAGGTTGAAGTAAGGACAAAAAGTTGAGGTATATCTAGCTCTCCAACGAGCTAGAACAAAGGTAGAAACTATCAATTCACAAGTAGCTAATCAATTAAACTACTAAAATTTCCTGTTGTTATGAGTTTCATGTTAAATTTATTAATTTTGAGGGTCATATATATTATCTAAATTTTTGATTGAGAAAACAATATTGGGTGGTTTTCAATTTAAAAATTTTGTTAAATACTTTAATTAACTCTGGTTACAAGAGATCACATATTGAAATTTTTTGTAGAAGTTTTGTATTTAAGAAAATGAAGAAAAAGAAGTTTGCACTGAACATAGTGTGTATAGAGTATAGACATAGTAAATTTTTGAAGTTTTGTGAGTCATGTTTAGCTTCAAAAGATAGTAGATAGGAGAAGCGCGGCAAAGAACTTCTTCACACATGTAATTTTGAGGGGGAAAACAGCTTTTGAGAAAACTTTAGAAGTAATAATGACTTTAATTTTTTTTAAGGAAGAAAGAATTTTCAATTATCTGAAAACTTTATACGTCCAAATGGTATATGCAAACAATAATTTGACTGCACATTTTATAATTGTGACCTTTTGGCTGAATTGAGGACAGTTGAATAGAGATCGTATTTTTTTTCCCCTCTTGATTGACAAGCTTGGTATCTATCCAAAGTTTGGTGTTTACATCATTGTCGATCTGTGAGGTTCGACATCGTTGGAAGGTTGTGATCCATACTTTTTAAATATGGAAGCCCTAATATTCCCTCATACTATAGTATAGGATTAGTTTTACCGTGAGCCCCTAATATTCTAGTGCAAGTATCAACTGTATTGTTACACTCACCTCATCCTTTAGGTACTTAGCATTTTCGTTGAGGATAAAAATTTATTAATGAATACAAGATATGTTTATTTTATGCATATACTTTATGATATAACCATAGTTTAATGCTATGCACTCTCATTTTAATTTTAATTACTAAAATTTAGTGTAAATACTGAATGCAGATAGGTATAAACCCTCATGTAAATCTCATGCCTACTCAAACGGAGTGGTTCATTTGACGTGATCCATGCAAATTGGAGTCTAATCATCTATTCACATTTTGAATCTTTTATGACATGTAATCTATGAGTTACGATAATTCATCGAGATGGATGAAGTAATAATACGTTTGTAAAGAGTTTGTCCAATATCATAATTTGCAATCGCATTTTCAATCAACTCAGCATTGATCTCTTGCAGACTTTTGATAGTGTGCCTTCTTTTTTCTTAAAAGCTGCTTTGTTCTTTTTGTTTTATTTTTGATTAATCGATTTCAATCGCCTTGTATCTTTTTTATTTAAAACAGAATGTGGAAAAATACATTCATTCACGTATATGTGAATTAGGTCTTTTTCGAATCTTACCTTCGATTCTTGGCTCTTGTCTTCTCTCTGTCTTTCTTTTGTCTCTAATTTATTTTGTCACATGACTTTGCTATCACGTCTACATACAAAAATTTCATATACGTCCACATATATAGTATTAAATCATTCCAAAAGTTTGTGATGTTGAAGAGTTTTAACAGAATCGTGTGCATAGTGTACATGGGTGTTTATGTTGAATTTTAAAGATAGAATACATAGTTTACCTCTGAAAACTTAGAATAAAATTCTTTCAGAGCACGTGCAATTTTTTATACTCAAGTTTTTTTTCCAAGTGCGTCTAAGATTGGGTGTGTAAAAGATTGTCTGTGCTCAAAAAATTTAGTTCTACCAATTTTAAAAGCCACAAAATGATCAGAGGAAGGGCAAAGAAGAAAGCAGGATGCTCATTGTTTTTCTTCCCATTAAGCATTACCACTCAAACTCTCAGCCTTATCTACAACCCCTTTTTGCATACATTTCAAAAGTAAAAACTAATTTCCTCTGTTAGAACAACATACGTCCACAGAATACTTTGGAGGTCCTAACTTCTAATTGAATATTTTGGAGGTCCTAATTTCTAAGTTATAGTATAAGTATGCTTTTACGTGATAATACTTTGGAGTTTCTAACAATGATTTGACAGTCAAATTATCTAAGAAAATAACTAAAGCAATAGACAGTTGTCAGTTTTTATGATTAGCTAAAAGAACAATCAAATGGGGTTACCCACTATTCTGATGAATCCTAGAATTCATGCTTGGATTAATATATAGACTTGAAAATAAATGTGGGGTGGAGTTTTAATGAACATTTTCTCATAAAAAATAAAAAAAGCTTAGCAAAGGATAATTTGTCTAATAAATGTCTCCCCTATTATAGGGATGTATTATTTGTCAACTTTAGGTCAACTCTTCACTATTGGTAATTTAGCTCTCGTCTGCACATTAATATTAAGGAAGATATTTAAAATTTTGTATATAAAATTGATAAGGACTAAAATTACAATATTTTAACACCATAAAACATTTGATATATTTCTTTTATGTCTAATTTATCGTCATCAAATTTTTCTTTGTTAATTCTCGCATGACGTCGTGTTATTTCGATCCCAACACTAAACTAGTAAAAATGAGGTGTAAAATTTTGTTAATTTCGTGCAAGTTTGTTTCAAAATTTTGTTACTATTTTGAAGATTATTCGTAGTTTAAAAAGATATAATACCTGAATGAGTAACTCCTTAATTAAAAATTATGGCTTGTGTTAAAAAATATACAAAAATATGAAAAATGATATATAGTTCAAAGGTTCTTATTCCAATTTTTATTGACTAATAGACCTTCGTCAAAGGCCTTTTCTATCTTAAAAATAAAACTACTACAACTAATTAATTGAATTTTTGGGTGGCATATTTGCATCTACAAATGGGATAAGGACACCTCATGAGCAGGTGGATAAAAGTATAAAACTCGCTCTACTTTAATGTGTAGCCATTAGTTAATAACGTCCTTTAGTTGCACATTACTTTAAATAATGGATGGGAAAAATGAGACCAGAAGTTATGGTCTTAGGGAAAGAGGGTATATGGTTCTGTCCACCATCAGTTCCATCTTTTATAGCACAAATTAAATCTCCAACACAACCTTTGAGCCCCTTTGATTTTCACTGGCACTCAAAGATTAATAAATAACTAATTAGGTATGCACAAGCTAATTCGAATATTATAATTATAAAAATAAAATAAAATAGTTTATCTATTAATAGTGAGTCTGCCTTATCTCTATTTGATGTTCAGTCAAAAATACATATATATAATCATTATTGTCTCATATTTTAGTACTTTTAATCGTCTTTTGAGTATTAATTATATTACTTTATACTTAATATTATATTTTAACTGTGTTGAAATAAAGCGGTATGAAGATAAAAAGATTTGAAGCAAAATTGAACAAAACGCGAAAGAAAAAAAGAAAGTAAATTAAACGAATTAAAAAAGAGGGAAATCAAACAACTAAAGAAGACCTGGCAGCGCAAGAATTGAAGGAGATGAGGCGTGAAATGCTACTGCCTCCAGCGTCGCGCCGGCCCTGGACGTTGGGTGACGGGGACTTTTTCTAGTTTGCTCGGGACAAGGTTATTTCGATTTTATACGGTTCCAACTCGTATAAAATGAGTCCTAAACCTAATTTGGAGGAGATTTAACATACTTTGAAGGAGAATTTACGTGGGGGAACACACGCCACGCTTGGAGGAGGCTTCTAACTAGTTTTTCTTCTCTTCTCTTCTTTTAGTTTCATAATTTATCAATTCTAGAGTTTTGGGTGCTGCATGAACGTTGTAGTTTGAAGCTTGAATTGTTCTTGTTATTTTGTCATATTAGTTTATTTATTCAATCTTGCGCTTAATTATTTGATTGCTTGATCACCAATTGAATACTATCTACGAATCTAGGATTGAACTCTCGGGAGAGAGAATTCTAGATTGCATATAAGATTGAGTAGAGCAAAATCTTGAACTCGAGTATCGGGAACGAATTTGCGGTTAGGATAGGGATATACCTAATCCCCTTGCTTGGTTAATATACAGGAATTATTAATGCATTCTTGTTAATCCTAATTTCGTAGGAATATAGGTTAGATAGCTTGAATAGGCGAGTAGTACTTTGGGAGAAGGCTACAAGTGATATTAACCATGTCAACCAATAAATCAAATAAATTAATTAGACAATTTAAGTGAAAGAGTCAACGGTATTGTTAACTAACCCATAGCTCTAGAATATCAACTCCCATTGAATTAGTGTCTAATTTAGCCAACTTGTTCCTTTAATCTCTTAGTTTGTTACTCTATCTTAGTTTTAGTTAAATATCTATACTTTAGGATTCGCTTGAATAGATTAATTGTTTGGGTGTAATTTAGTTAATAGTTAATCACAAGTCCATATGAGTACGATATCTGGACTTACAATCCTATATTACTTGTCGATCACGTATACTTGCGTGTGCATTTGGGAGCAATAAGTTTTTGGCGCCGCTGCCGGAGACTTAGAAATTAACTATTCTACTAGATTAGATTTTTACTTTTTATCTATTTAAGTTTTTAATTTTAGTTTAGTGTAGTTAGTATTACATTTTTTTACATGACATCTTTGAACGAAAAGTGATGGGATAGTAAATATTCTTGTTTTTGCGATTCTTGTCCATATTGTGAAGGATCCCACTTGTGGCAATATTGTAAAAATATTTCCAAGACCGAGTTGTGTGCACCGTCTCAATCTTGTACTATTTGTGGTGGTAATTGAAATAATTGTCCTAAGTGTTGTTATCCTACTCCAATCCCTTCTTATGTTAATTCTAGTAATTCTTGTGAGTTTGACAGCAGTAACGAATTGGATGATGTGGAACATGATGTTCCGCATTCTTGATATGCACAGGAAATTATTAGAGGAATATGGAGGTTTCCGGGAGAAAATTACAAATAGGATACAACACTTTATAGAAGGAAGAGCTGAACTGGGACAAGAGATCGACCAATTTGGCAGTTTTATTCGCGACTTGGATGCTCAGTTGAGTGCAAAGGTTGATGAGTGTAACACCCAACAATTTAGTGATGAGTTGTGTGAAGTTGAAAAATATCTTCTAGGCCAAATTGAGGAGCTAAAACGAGAATACTAATCATTAGACCATGTTCTTGCGGATGATGCTGAGGTTGAGGAAGTATATATTATTGAGGATGTCAAAAATAATGCAGTTTTTGAGTTGGGGGGTGGCGGTCCTCATTCTAAATATTTTTCTACATTATGTTTGGATGGAGACATGGAGATCGAGCCTTTGGAGAGATGTATAGATGAAGAACAAGACCCTTACATTCTAAAATTTGGCACACCAAAAAGACAGAATGACATCCCTCACTTAAAGGCCGAGAAGTGCAAGATGCGATATCCATTCTTGGTTCCTTTATATTTACACTATTGCTCCAGGAACGTGACAGAAAAAATGATGCAAAATTGGGAACATAATTCATATCCTCAAGGTGGAGTTTTCATGGCGTCGTGCCGCGACGTAAAATCAAGCGCTTGATGGGAGACAACCCAATTTTATTTTTCTTTTTTTCTTTGTTTATTTTTTTTTTGTTGTGTTATTTTTTGTAGTATTATTTTTGTATTTTGTAGAAGTAGGAGCATGGAGTCAATCCCAATAGGCGAGTCCAAAAGCGAGCAAATGGTTGAAACTGAGTGTGAGGTACCCTCGTACAAAGAATCATACCTTTGAGAAGTCTGAGTATCCCGTTTGCTACTAACACTTCAGCCTTTGGCCTACTAGGGAGTCTCTTTACCCTCTTGTTATTTACAGTATACATTAAGGACATTGCACAATTATAAGTGTGGAGTGAGGAGATTATGTGGGTGTTTTCTGTGTTATCCTAACTTAATTGTAGTATTCTTTCTTAGTGTAGTATTTTTAAAAATATAAAATAAAAAAGAAAAAGTTAGATTTTTTTTTTGGACTTTTTCCGACGATGGATTTTTTGGACAACTTTCTTGGGGGATTAAGGTCCAACGAAAAAAAATTAAAAAATATTTTTTTTTGTTCTAGTTAGTTTTAGTTAGGCAATAATCCCCCTTGGTTTTTCTTTTTGCATCGGTTCTTTTCCAGGGGATGTAACTTGAACCGGGTAAGCTTTTTTTATTTTTAGGATTAGTATAGGAGGTATAAAAAAAACCTTTTTGACTTGTTTGATACTAGCATATTAGGCTTGAGCTTGAATAGTACTTTCCTTTGAGTGCTTGAGTAATGAATAAAACAGCAGACTCTCTAATACCTATGCTCAAAGGTTGTGACTCTATATATAACTTATTCTTATTTTGTCGTTCGCTATGATCCTATCTGTCTTAGAGTAGAATTCATCCATCTTGATTGATACTTGTGCCATGTGGGGTGAGGATTTCTTACATATATTTCATGTTTTGCAACTTAGTCTAGAACTTGCCCTGCATGTTATTGAAGTGAAATAAAAGTGTTGCTCTGCTTAGAAGATGATAATAGGCTTTCTTTGATATGTCTTGTGAATTTTAGCCTTTTCAGATATTGTACCACTAGTTAGCCCTTTGAACCTGTAGTCTTTTGTTTGGAAGTCGTATTTTTGCCTTGATCCTTTTTTTGAATCGCTAGTTTTTGCACACTGCTTCATTGAGCATTGTTACTTAGACTGTTGTCACTCCTCCTTTTTCGGTGTGAGCGTGATTTACTAAAATCTTTTTAGTTGATAAAAGGCTTAATAAAACTCGCGAAAAGGGGTTTCTAATTTGGAAAGTGACAAAGAAATGGATTAATCAGAAAAGTTTAGAGTCGCCACCTGACAATTGATTCCGGTGTGCCAGGCCACCATTTTAGAACTTAGACTCAAAGCCAAGTTCATACCAGAGATTTGGGTAAGGGGGTTCATTTGACTCGGGAAGAAGGTATTAGGCATTCCCCGGGTCTTGTGAAAGTCACGGTTGCGTACTTGATTTAGTTGGCTTTTAGAATATTTGAATTGTGACAAACACAAACAAGAGAAAAACAAACGCACAAGAGGTTCGAGGTCGTTCCCACCTAATAAAAGAAAAATAAAACTAAAACTGTAAAGCTACGAGTTTCACTTTTGGTCTTCACATACAAATTCCTCAGGGCATTCCCCAGAATGTCAAATACATAAGTCCTTTGGGGCATTCCCCGGATAAATTCAACTAGGGCACGACCTCTCACCTAAAAAATTAACAAAACGTCCTAGTATTGCCTACCTAAGTGTGATCGGCCTAAACATGCTACTAGCGAGCAATGTAATAAAATAAGAAAATAAGATCTAAAATAAAGAAAGATAAAAGTTCAATTCATGACCTTGTTCTTTTAACTTTTATTTCATGCATTTAACCAAAACCCGGTCTAAAAAGCCACAAAAGGACAGGAAAAAGGCGAAACGCCACCGCAAATGGGGATATGTTGTCGCAAATCCCACATGCGAATCGCACATTGCACATACAGATCGCAGATCAGAATAGAATTTTAGACAGTGTCCAGTGTCAAAAAATGTGATTCTATTTGCGATCGCAAAGCATGTCTGCGAACCGCAGATCACACATCTAGATCGCAAATCAGAATAGAGTCCTGGGCACTATTTAATATCAGAAATGCGACCTCTTCTGCGATCGCATAACAAGTTTGCCAACCGCAGAAGACATCACAAATCAGACGCACAGTTTACCTAGAAGGAGAACGCAATGCAAGATGCGAATGCGTTTATGCAATGTGAAACGCAAAACACAATTGCGGTGAGTAACTGAAACTAAGGTTAAGATCTGCGATAATTAAGTCAAAAATGCGAACCACATATCGGTTATGCGGTCACATATCCAACTTCCAAAGGCAGATTGGTCCGATTTTGAGACTGGTTTATGCTATACAATTCCCATCTAATAAGCTCGAGAAACGAACAAGAAACTTTCAACAGTTGCAACACGAGAAATCAAATGCAATCGACAAACCAACACCACCCTCAAACGACAAAACAATATCAGAAAATGATAACCACAGAAGCATCAAATGATGAAACAAAACTATCAAACATGACAAAAAACGAGATTAAACGAGAATCAAAAGATAAACTTGAGTGAGAGTTTGTAATTGCCTTTTTGCTAAAAGTCACTTCTGGCGAATACAACTATGCGAGATCGAAGTGAAAATCAATTCCGCAACAGGGACCGCGAACCGCTGAACCCGACCTCAATGAACTTTGAGCAGAAGCTTGAATCGACAACTGGAGATTTCCTTTAAACCCTGGTTTTTGCAATCGACATTGAAATTGAAAGGATGAAACAGAAAAAGAGTAAAAGAGATATATTCTTTATGTGTTTTTTGTGGTTTTATGGATCTTCAAAGAACTAAAGCAAAAGAGAAGTGTAAAGTTTTTTTTTTTTTCAAAAATTGAAATCCCCTTTTTTCAAAACCCTCTCTGTTCTTGCTCTGCAAGATAACGCCCTTCTTCTAGAGGAATCCCTCCAAATCCATTAGTAATCAGTGAAATCAGTGGCGGAGATCGTGTTTATCTGTGTGTGTGAGGAGGGAATATATTCTGTCAGAGTTCGTTAGGATTCCCGGTAGAGAGAGAAAGTGGGGATGGGTCATTGGGTTACTGGATTTGGGCTTGTATTTGGGCTCCAATATTTATGAGATTGGGCTAAAACAAAAATCTGAAAACCAATCCCAAAGATATAAGACTTTGATTGAATTTTGTAATATTATTAAAGATAAAAGCTTGATACTATTTTGATATTTTCAATTTGTACCTAAAAATAGAATTAAATTTAATAATAAAGGGAATTCCTACAGAAATAAGCTCAAATAATTATTTTGAAAATACTATGAGTTTTAGATGTGATTCTAACGCGTGGGTCAAAAATTATATGTCTACAGCTGCCCCTCTTTGACGGGAAACACGGAGTGTTTTCAGACAAAGAACAACAGGACATATTTTTTACCCGACCTCTGCTTGGGGAAACTAACACTAAAAGGAAAGGGAATGTGACCGAGCTCTGGTATCTGAGCTACCTACATATCCTTGGTTACAAAGGAATCAGGCCACGTGTAGTTCATAATTGAGAAAGGGCAATGGAGTACCGAGGTAGGGAGTCGAGTGAAGTGCCGTCGAGGTTCCGGTCCGCGGTTCCTGCCATTACATCAAAATAAAAGGAAAATATTACATCAAAAGCCAGAGAAAAATACAAGATCCTATTTACTTCTCGTCTTGCATCTTCCTTAAATTTCTACTTGATCTTCAATATAGAATTGGAAAAGATGGACCCTGTTCTTCAGGCGGGCTCCTAATGCTCCCTGTGAATTTGAAGTGACTTTGAAATGGATTCCCTCATTTCCCAGGTGGGTGCTTGATTTCCGATATTTGAAAGCATTCCCTCGTTATCCAGGTGAGCGCCTAATTGCTAAAACTTGAATGTATTCCCTCGTTATCCAGGTGGGTGCCTGATTGCTAAAACTTGAATTGTATTCCCTCCTTATCCAGGTGGGTGCCTGATTGCTAAAACTTGAATTGTATTCCCTCGTTACCCAGGTGGGTACCTGATGTCAAAACAAAATAAAACAAAAGAAACTTTTCTGCCCCAGTTTGGAACTTGGGTACATCTGTGAGAATTAATCGGATTATGTTACCTAAAGACTTCTAAGAAGTTAAAAGCTAAATCTCATTGTCCAGGAGGGTCCTGAGAAATTTTAGAACTAAATCCCATTATCCAGGATAGTTCTGAAAATTTAAAAACTAAATCTCATTATCCAGGAGGGTCCTGAAAACTTAAAAACTAAATTCCATTATCCAGGAAGGTCCTGAAAATTTAAAAAACTAAATCTCATTATCCAGGAGGGTCCTGAAATTTAAAAAACTAAATCTCATTATCCAGGAGGGTCTTGAGAAATTTAAAAACTAAATCCCATTATCCAGGAGGGTCTTGAGAAATTTAAAAACTAAATCTCATTATCCAGGAGGGTCCTGAAAATTTAAAAACTAAATCCCATTATCCACGAGGGTCCTGAAAAATTTAAAAACTAAATCTCATTATCTAGGAGGGTCCTGAAAATTTAAAAACTAAATCCCATTATCTAGGAGGGTCCTGAGAAATTTAAAAACTAAATCCCATTATCCAAGAGGGTCCTGAGAAATTTAAAAACTAAATCCCATTATCCAGGAGGATCCTGAAAATTTAAAAAACTAAATCCCATTATCCAGGAGGGTCTTGAAAATCGAAAGTGAATTTACCTGAATCACTTTCTCTTCTTGGAGGATTCTGAACAAAACTTCTTGCCCCTGAGACATGCCTTCTTCATGGGAGGGCCTTGTGGACTGACAAATTTCATGCCCCTGTTTCATACAGATAAAATCCTGTTAGTTTGAAAATGTGGTGGTTAGTTTGCGGCGTCATTGCTGGGGAAACTTTCCTTCACTCTGATCAGCTGCTTTGAGCTAGCAAGGAGTTGTTTGACCTTTGATCGGGACCGGACCACAAAATCTCTGACTGACCTGAATCTCTTATCCTTGCTTATTGCTTGCATTTTCATTCTGGATGCTGCTGCATCCTTGTATTTTCCAAAACTCAAAAATCGCCTTATTGCCTGAACTTCAATTATCTGCATACCACTCATTCCAAATCATGTCCTTTGTGATATGCTTGTCCAAACTCTGCTTTGCGCAATTCAGAAGTTGGTGGTAGGATTTATCCTTTCCTGCTTGTTTGTCGTGGGCTAATTTGAAGGAAACTCATGAAGATGGACTCAAAAAAACAAAGTGTAACGATTTGGACAGAAGGAACTAAAGGAAATTTTGAACACAGATGATTATATGAAGGAAATTTAGAAAAGAAAGACTTATCTGAAGGAAGCAGCCAGCTCCAATGATCATGACATGCATTTCGAATTGATCAACCTAATCCGTCCAACCAATCATATTCAGCTCATGGTGTAAGTCCATACCTCGAAGACCGACCTTTCACTGATCCCATTTCTCTTTCAAGTTGTGAGCCCACTTAACTTGTAGTGTCCCGAAAATTTTACTAACAAGCTCCTTTTGTTGGTTTATCTTTCAACTCACCATCGCCTTATGGTGTCCGTGAGGGTTTTCACCAATAAGACTCTCTCATTTTAAATTTTCTCTCATCTCACCATCGCCTTATGGTGCCCGTAAGGGTTGTCACCAATAAGACTCTCTTATTTTATATTCCTCTCATCTCACCATCGCCTTATGGTGCCCGTGAGGGTTTTCACCAATAAGACTCTCTCATTTTAAATTTCTTTTACCTCATGAATGGAGTGTTGCCCCTGATGCCAATCATGTCTCTATCTCTCTTGACCCAGCATCCTCAAAGATTGATCGGAAGGTCTTTCTTTGGACCGTAATGTAGGCTTTCGGACAGGGTTAGAAAGAAAGGGCGGCATGAAGGCTCAAAATAATTCAAGATAAAAATAGGGATAAAATTACAACTTTTGGAATCAGTTCTTTCGAATTCAAAAAACTTCTGTCCCAGTTTCTTTGGGGTCTGCTGGGGAATTTTGATTTTTTGTTTTGATGAGACCGAACCGTGAAGCTGCCTACGTATTCTTAAAAGAAATCAGGTCAAACGTAGTTCAAACATTTTCCCTGTTTGTTTGTTTCTTTCCACTTTTTTTCTTCTTTTTTTTCTCTTTTTCCTCTTTTTTCTTTTTTTTTTCATTTTTTTTTCTTTCTTCTTCTTTTTTCTTTCTCTTTTTTCTTTCTTTCTTTTTTTTTTCTTTCTTTTCTTCTTCTTCTTTTTCTTATTTCTGCTACTGATTCCAAAAGAGGGATATGAAAGAAAATAAATAAGGCTCAAAGGGGTAGCGAAGGATGAAAGTGTTTGGGTAGCGGAATAAAATGCCTTCGTCATTTCAACTTTGAACATGCCAAGTACAAAATATAATTGAAGATGAGTAAAGAAATCATACATAGTACCTCTTAACTGCATCAGAATTGATAGCCATATCTACACATCTGCCTTCCATGTCTGTTAAATGCAAGGCACCATTGGGCAACACTCTCGTCACAACGAATGGTCCCTGCCAGTTTGGGGCGAACTTGCCTTTAGCTTCTGCCTGATGGGGAAGAATGCGTTTCAATATCATCTGGCCCACTTCAAATTTCCGAGGGCGCACCTTTTTCTTGTATGCTCTAGCCATTCTCTTCTGATACAATTGACCATGACATACCGTAGCCAATCTTTTTTCATCGATCAGACTCAACTGCTCGAGTCGGGTTTTGACCCACTCATTATCATCAATTTCGGCTTCTACAACGATCCTAAGAGATGGAATCTCAACTTCCGCAGGTATAACTGCCTCAGTTCCATATACCAGCAGATACGGAGTTGAACCCACTGAAGTGCGAACAGTAGTGCGATAACCCAATAATGCAAAAGGCAACTTTACATGTCATTGCCGAGAACCCTGAACCATCTTACGAAGTATTTTCTTTATGTTCTTGTTTGCAGCCTCGATAGCGCCATTTTCCTTGGGGCGATACGGAGTAGAGTTTCGATGCATAATCTTGAACTGTTGGCATACCTCTTTCATCAAATGACTGTTGAGATTAGCGGCATTGTCTGTGATGATCACCTTGGGAATTCTGAACCGACAAATGATGTTTGAATGCACAAAATCCACCACTGCCTTCTTGGTTACGGACTTGAAAGTTACAGCTTCGACCCACTTGGTAAAGTAATCAATGGCCACCAGAATAAACCTATGCCCATTTGACGCTGCCGGCTCAATTGGCCCAATAACATCCATGCCCCAAGCAACAAAGGGCCAAGGTGCAGACATTGTGTGTAACTCAGATGGGGGAGAATGAATCAAATCACCATGTACCTGGCATTGATGACACTTGCGAACAAAGCTGATACAATCCCGTTCCATGGTAAGCCAATAATAACCTGCTCGGAGTATCTTCTTTGTAAATACATACCCATTCATATGCGGACCGCAAACTCCAGAATGTACTTTGACCATGATAATTGAAGCCTCTTTAGCATCTACGCACCTCAGTAATCCTAAATCCGGAGTCCTCCTGTACAAGATTCCTCCATTCAAGAAACATCCACTGGCCAGACGTCGAATGGTTCTCTTTTGGTCACCTGTATCATGTACCGGATATACCCCCGACCTGATGTATTCCTTGATATCGTGGAACCAAGTTTCGCCATCGATCTCCTCTTCTACCACATTACGATAAGCATGTTGATCACGAACTTGGATATGTATGGGGTCGACATAAACCTTATCCGGTTGATGTAACATTGACGCTAGAGTGGCCAAGGCATCAGCAATCTCATTATGAATCCTGGGAATATGTCTAAATTCGACTGACCTGAAGCGTTGACAAAGATCATGCAAGTACTGTCGGTAAGGTATGATCTTCAACTCTCGAGTTTCCCATTCTCCTTAAATCTGGGGGACCAAAATATCTGAGTCTCCGAGAACAAGTATTTCCTGGACTCCCATGTCAATAGCTAACCTCAGACCCAGAATGCATGCTTCGTTCTCAGCCATGTTGTTGGTGCAATAAAATCGAAGTTGAGCTGTTACAGGGTAGTGTTGCCCTGTTTCAGAGATAAGTACAGCCCCTATTCCAACCCCTTTCATGTTAGCAGCTCCATCAAAGAAAAGTTTCCAACTTGGTTTTTCATCGTGGGAAACCTCGTCAACATTCATGACCTCTTCATCAGGAAAATAAGTCTTTAATGGCTCATACTCATCATCCACCAGATTCTCGGCTAAGTGGTCGGCCAAGGCTTGGGCTTTCATCGCGGTCCGAGTCACATAGATGATATCAAACTATATGAGTAAAATCTACCATTTTGCAAGTCTTCCCGGGGGCATAGGCTTCTGAAAGATATATTTTAGAGGATCCATGCGAGAAATGAGGTAAGTGATGTGGGACGACAGATAATGCTTCAACTTTTGTGCCACACAAGTCAAGGCACAACATGTCCTCTCGAGCAGAGTGTACTTAACCTTCATAGGGAGTGAACTTCTCACTAAGATAATAGATTGCTTGCTTCTTCTTTCCCGTGATGTCATGCTGACCCAACACGCAACCAAAAGAGTTGTCCAAGACTGTTAAATAAAGAATTAGAGGTCTTCCCGGCTCTGGTGGGACCAGCACTGGTGGATTCGACAGGTACCTCTTGATTTTATCGAATGCTTCTTGACACTCGTCCGTCCACTTGACTGCGGCATTCTTCTTCAACATCTTAACGATGGGCTCACAGGTTGTCGTGAGCTGAGCAATAAACCTGCTGATGTAATTTAACCTTCCAAGTAGGCTCATCACTTCTGTTTTGTTCCTTGGCGGCGGTAATTCTTGAATGACTTTGATCTTTGACGGGTCCAACTCAATAACGCGTCGACTGACCACGAATCCCAGCAGTTTCCCGGACGGGACACCAAATGCACATTTTGCTGGATTGAGCTTGAGATTGTACCTGCGGAGCCTTTGGAAAAACTTTCTCAGATCTTTGACATGATCAGACTGCTTCTTTGACTTTATGATCACATTATCTGCATAAACCTCAATCTCTTTATGTATCATGTCATGAAACATGGTGGTCATTGCCCTCATGTAAGTGGCCCCAGCATTCTTCAAACCAAATGGCATTACCCGATAACAGTACGGTCCCCATGGCGTGATGAATGCTGTCTTTTCTGCATCTTCCTCATCCATCAATATCTGATGATATCGAGCGTAACAGTCCAAGAAAGACCCAATTTCATGCTTGGCACAATTATCAATCAGAATGTGAATGTTCGGCAATGGAAAATCATCCTTTGGGCTTTCTTTGTTGAGGTCACGGTAATCAACACAGACCCTGATCTTACCATCCTTCTTTGGTATTGGCACAACGTTGGCTAACCAAATGGGATATTGAGTCACCCGAATAACTTTTGCAGTAAGCTGCTTTGTGATTTCCTCTTTGATCTTCACACTTATATCGGTCTTGAACTTTCGCAACTTTTGCTTGAAGGGAGGACATGATGGATCAGTTGGCAATTTATGGACTGCCAGATCAGTGCTCAAACCCGGCATCTCGTCATACGACCAGGCAAAGACATCTTTGTACTCAAACAATGTTTTGATTATTTCTTCCTTCACTTGTGGTTCTAGATGCACATTTATCTTGGTTTCCCTAACATCATCCTGGTCCCCTAAATTGATTGCTTCAGTCTCACTCAAATTAGGTTTCGGTTTTTCTTCAAATTGTTTTGGCTCTTTACTGATTTGCTCAAATGCTGCTTCTTCATCATATTTTATTTTATCATCATATTCTACTCCTTGGATTGTTATTTCAGAATTAGATTGGCTTTTAAAACTCGGCTGAAAATTCCTCATGCATGTCATGTCACTGCAACCAGCATAAAAAGAACTGTACAAAAGAACAAAATAAAACATTATTAAGAATAATAGAAAATGGGAAATTGCATTTCATTGAAAATAAAAGGATAGAAAGGTCTGAGCGTCAGAATAAGCAAAACTTAAAAAGAAAGATCCGGATTACAACCCTGGAATGACCTAGATAACAGAAAAGGAAATAAAGCAAACTACCAAAACTCCTTCCTGGTGGGGAGAGAAGTAACTTCCCAATTGCTAAGCTTCACGTTCGGGCCAACAAGCTGCACATCTGTTTTACTAGAGCCTTCACCAACCTCTACCATATTGACCTATTTAAAAATACTTCGGAACCCCTTAGTTATATCTTCATCAACATCGACTACAGGTTCTGGGATTAAGGAGGTTGGAGGTTTTTCGGCTCCCGGTTTGATAAAAGACTTGGAGATGTGTGGGATTGGCTTGGAGAGTGACCATACCTTCTGTTTTGGATTCTTAAACCTTTTCATGTCCTCTTCTGCAGGCGTGAATCCTAAACCAAATGTACCATAATTCACGTTGGGGCATATTGGATGCACAATACCTTGCAGAGATGATCCCAAACCCTTGCCCGGCACAAAACCATTCTTAAACATTTCATTCGCAACCATGACAGATGCGGAGGATAACTTGGGACCCGGAACGCATTTTCCTTCAAAGATCTTATCAACAGTCACCGTTTCAAAAGTTTGAAAGACACAAGGTCCCTTATCATCTTCAGCTTCAACAAACGGAACAATTGTGTCATTGCAGGCTGACAAATCTTCCTCATCGTGCACAACTATTTCTTGCCTGTCCCATTCGAATTTCACCATTTGGTGCAGAGAGGACGGGACTGCCTTAGCAGCATGTATCCAAGGCCTTCCCAACAACAGATTATAGGAGACTTCCACATCTAACACTTGGAATTCCATGATAAACTCAACTAGCCCTATCGACAATTCGAGCTTTATATCTCCAATAGAATCTTTACCTCCCCCATCGAAGCCTCGAACACACACGCTGTTCAAACGAATCCTTTTGGTGCCAATTTTCAGTTTTTGCAGAGTAGACAAGGGACAGATATTTGCACTAGAACCATTTTCAACCAAAACCCTCGAGACAACGGCATCTTCGCACTTTATTGTGAGATAAAGAGCTCGGTTGTGTTCTGTACCCTCTATAGGAAGTTCGTCATCCGAGAAAGTGATCCTATTTGCTTCGAAGATCTTGCCAGCTATCTTTTCCAAATAGTTCACTGTGATCTTATCGGGAACATGTGCCTTATTTAAAATCTTCATCAAGGCCCTGCGATGTTCATCTGAATGTATCAGCAAAGGCAAAAGAGAAATTTGAGCTGGTGTTTTCCTCAACTGCTCTATAATGGAATAATCATGTCCCTTCATCTTCTTCAGGAACTCCTCAGCCTCTTCTTCGGTAACTGATTTTTTTACTGGCAATTAACTATCTTTGAATGACTTGGCTTTCCTTAATTCTTCCGGAGTGAAACATCTCCCAGAACTAGTTAGTCCTCCACTTTCGTTAACTTCTTCTTCCACTTCTTTTCCTTTGTATGTCACTATCACTTGTTTGTAATTCCACGGAACAGCCTTAGTATCGACCACCAGCGGTTGGGGTACTGGTTTAATGATGATAGGGGTAATAGGAGCCCCTTTCACAACTATGATAGGCTTACTTGGAATCCTTGGTACTATCACTTTTGAGTTTTCTGGACTGGCCTCAATATCTTTTGGCATCCCTTTCACGATCAACACCAGCGGTTTCAAATTGAGCGGGCTCGGGTTTTCTGTCGCCCCTTCAACTGTCACAAGCTTTGCTTTGATGGAATCTGGATCTTTAACCAAATTATTTTCACTGGCCCGAATCATCATGACGGACGTATAAGACTTCTTGGGTTCTCTATCCTTGTAAACTACTTCAATTATATGTGTCTCTTCATGGGAAGGGAGAGGGTTTTGGTTGATGTTTAGAGTGTCTGGGCTTTGGACTACAATTTGGTTTGTATCAATGAGCTCTTGGATCGCCCGTTTCAGGTGCCAACACTTCTCTATGTCATAGCCTGGAGCATCAGAGCAATAGGCACATCTTAGGGAATAATCAAGGTTCTTTGGAGGGGGATTTGGTATTTTTGACTCAATTAGCCTCAAGACATCCAACTGCCTTAACCTTTGGAATAGACTGGCATAGGATTCTCCAAGCGGGGTAAAAGTTTGTTTCCGCAGTTGCTTCTCTCTCTTATACTCTGGTCTTGGTCGAAAAATGTGGAACATTGGGATTTTGGTAAGGTTATGGAGACGGGTAGGTATTTTGTGGAGCTGGGTAGGTGTTCTGTGGAGCAGGGGCATGCCATTGTGGGTAAGGAGAGGGTTGAGCATATGACTGTGCATGGTGAATAAAATATTGGGGTGATCTGGCTAAGTCTTGGGGGTTTGGCGGGGAAAAGTAATGTTGAGGTGTATTATGTGGAGCTTGGGTGTAAGTTTGAGATCGGGGTCGAGGATGGGTGTACTGGTGAGGTGAACCCCTCTGGCCCTGCCATGATCCAGAGACAACCATAGCGACATCTTCCTTCTTTTTCTTGCCTAGAAAACTTCCGCTACCACTTTGGATTGCCTGGGTAGTTGCTTTTATAGCAGAATAACTCATGATCTTACTCGACTTGAGCCCTTCTTCCACCATTTCTCTCATCTTTACCACATCATTAAAGGATTTACCAATGGCTGAGATCAAATGTCCATAGTAAGTGGGCTCCAAGGCTTGAAGGAAGTATTTAACCACCTCGTCTTCTTCCATCGGAGGATTGACTAGTGCAACTTGCTCTCTCCAACGGAACCCATATTCTCTAAAGCTTTCATTGGATTTCTTTTCCATCTTGGTCAGAGATAAATGGTTCGGAACAATGTCTATATTGTATTGGAAGTGTCGGGCGAAGGCCTGAGCCATATCGTCCTAAGTGTACCACCTGTTAATGTCCTGACGGGTGTACCATTCTAAAGCCGCCCCACTCAAACTTTGGCTGAAGTAGGCCACTAGTAATTCATCTTTTCCTCCGGCGCCTCTCATTTTGCTGCAATAACCCCTTAGATGGGCAACAGGATCCCCATGTCCGTCATACAAGTCGAACTTGGGCATCTTGAACCCGGCAGGTAGTTGGACATCGGGGAACAAACATAAATCCTTATAGGACAATTTAACTGGTTTCCCAACCCTTGCATATTTCTCAATGATTGCTCGAGACTCTGTAGCTTCCTAAACATCTCTTCCTACTCTGCATTCTTGGGTGGTTTGTCAGTTTCGACATGAGGCTCAAATTGGTCTGGGACTTTGAAAGTGGGCTCCGGTGCATGGTAATGGGCATCTGGGGCGGGGAATGCGGGCTCACTAGAGGATCGATGAAGGATAGTTTGTGGTGGGGGTACAAGAATAGGAGCAAATTTTGGAACAGGATACGAGGTTGTCTTGACTGGTGGAGCATGAAAAGTTTGGGCAGAAGTGTCGGGGTAATTATGGTAAGGGGTGAAACCGGGTGCGTGTTGTGGTGAAAGATCAATGATATTGGCCATCTGGGAGTGAGAGAGTGGTGGAATGGAAGCAGGGTTTTCTGTATAGTTGGTAGGGAACAAGGGTGGAGGGTGTCCCTTAATCCATGCCTGATACATTTCTGCCATCTGATGTTTCAACCTCCGAACCTCCTCTTGTAATTCCGATTCCGACTCCACAACCTCTCTCGACGAGTCTACAACTGCAGCGTCTGTTTCCTTGCTAACCATGATTGTTAGGCGCTTTGATCAGGTGTTGTATGGATGACTTTCCAGGATGCCAAAAAACTAACCACCTTCCTGAAAATAGTTAGAGAATAACAGAGGACAACAACACAAAACTAACATGTTAGCGTTAGGGCATTTATCAGATAGTAATATCACATTACGTGCGATGTACCTAACAACAGATAATGTTCTAGAATGGCTCTGAGGGTTGCAAGGTCATATGGCATCATCCCGATTCGGTTATTTCAATCTTGCCTTCTCTACTTTTACCATTTCCCTTTCTTTGACGCAAAAATAACTTGATAAAACCCAAAGTGGATTGCCTATGTGTCGCGTTCTTCATGAATCAAATCAAGCGTGTTTCTGAAAAGTGATGGAAAAATAAAATTTGGGGTTTTTCATTTAAGACCTTTGATAAAAAGTGTAATAATGGACGACCAGACACACTTGACCACATTATGACTGACTTTGACACTACCTAAAAGACTCAGTACTCCTAGACAAGACATGAAGGTAAAAGACAACATGAGACAATCTTAAAACATTTAAATAGAATGGATCCTCAAACTGCTCCTAAATGCGACTATCCTGGCTGGGATGGTCTTGGGCCATCCGTCGTGCTCAGACTCCGTAATATGCCCTGTAGAGAAACACCGATGCTAGGAATAAAGACTTTGGCATGTGCCCCTGCCTCCTGAAGACTAACCCTAAGCTGATACTGCCTATCCTGCTCCACCTTTGCTGCCAATTCCACTAACCGAGACTTTATCAACTCAAGCTTATCCCAGGGATCTTGGTCCGATGCATCTTCAAAATCATCTGTCTGAGCTGCCCGCCCCCTAAGCTGTGCTGGCAATGGGGTGCTGACCCCTGGTGGGGCGGACTGTAACCAAATTAGGTACTCCAAAGTACACTCGGGCCTGCCAATATCCTTTACTAATGTATCTTTCTTCATCCTCTTTGCATGGTTCCAGTATTGCACGTACTTGATTTCGTCAACTGCCTTCTTGCTAAAATTCATGATGTACCTCCGAAGGTTCAAAGTTGAAGTCTCATCTTGTCGTCTACCCAACTGTGGCATTACCCTGACCGGCGTATATGGCCTGACGCACTTGAGTCCTATCAGCATCAGGAAAGGCTGCATGAGGCATTCTGCCACGATATCATCCAAAGGTAGCCAAAGGTAAGCCCACAAAACATTCTCGTTTGTCCTTGAATCAAGGAACTCAATCCAAGTCGTGACACCTATTGGGTATGTGAATTTAGGAGACTTCATCCTACGCTCAATGCATATCACCCGATCCCTCAAGGCACGGTCGATGGGACAAAGTAAAGAAGCTGTGTGCAAATGCTCCATCATCCACAATTGTAGCAAAAGTTACTTCCCTCAAAATACCTGACACCTCCCCTCACTTTACCTAGGGCTCGGTACAACTCTGCTAAGATCATTGGCACAACGGTAACGATTTTGTGTTGCTTCTCATGAAATAGTGCCATCACCACCGACTGGAGATGAGTACCAATGTGCCTCTCGTCTAATGGAAAAACCAGTAACCCCAACAAAGCTAGGCTGAAAGCTTCGAGGCAACGTCTTCGCCATTTTGCTTTGGTTATGCAGAACTCATCCCAAAAGACGTCAAAACTATCCTGTGGTCCAAATCTAGCAATTAAATAATCCAAAGATATCCAAGACTGCTCAAGGCACTTCAAATGCTTGTTATCTATTAGGCACAGGTCATTAAGAAATCTTGTCCTAGAGTGATCCCCGGAAAGTATCATATTCTTGCCTATATAACTTAAGCGGGTGAGGCCGGACATTTCTGCCAAGGTAGGAGTCATTTCACACTCCCCAAATTTGAAAGTCAGGTTTTGCAGGTTCCAGTAGGTCAGCATTGCCTCCACTAAGTCCGGGCAGGGTGTGATATCAAGAAGAGAAGTTAGGGTACCCAATTTATGTATCAACTCATGTTGCTCTAACGATGAAAACATGTTCCACCACTTGACCAATTTCTTAGGTATCTTTACCACCATCAGCACTTTGTATCGAATCAGCAGATCCATACCTGAATGAAGGGAACATGGTTAATGACTCGGAATGACACCACAACACTTCCTAGTGGACAAATGCAGGACACAATTTGGCTATATTTGCAAATTGGCCTAAGTGGCTGAATGAGACTATTAATGCAAATTCGACACAGTCGACCTAAGCATAGGGGATACTGCACTTGAAGCCTACACGACTCTAATATCCCGACAATCATGGTCTTAAAGAATTATTTGCGGAAATGGACCATTTGCAAAAATGGCCGATATGGCCAAATGTGGCTAGGGACGCAAACCCGATATGGGCGAACCTTAGAGTGATATGACACTGTGATTGAGCTACTTTTTCAAAAATAACCCCATTTTGCAAGAATGGCCGATATGGCCCAAAAGTGGCTAAACGTGCAAAAGTTTACTACGACCCCGGAAGCCAAGAACCTAGGACTTACTAGGAAGACCGGACCCTATGTGGGTTGCCTACGTATCCCGCCCGGAAGACGAGAATCAGGTTCACGTAGTTCGGGAAGATGCAACTATATTTTGTCTCTTAAAAAATGATGTAAAGACTCTTGGACTTCCTCTTCTTCTTTTTTTTAAATTCTTGGAAAATGAGAAAACTGTAAAATCTTTTCTTTTTCTTTTCATCCTTTTTCGATTTTTCTTTTCCTTTTCTTTTTTTTTTCTTTCTTTTTTTTCAAAAGAATATGAAAGAAAATACTAGTGGGGCCCCATTTATTTCATTTTCACCCTTCTTCCCAAGACATCGGTCTGCCAAATGACCTTTTTACCCTCACAGATGCAACATTTAGCACATAGGATGATTTAAACGTCACTTTGGGCCACGGGCCCATTTTGACATAATTTGGGTAGGTTTCCTACAAAGGGACACGGTGCCTGGGACCGAGCCCTACTAGGTCCAAATGACATGATGCAAATAAAATGACCTAAAGGCTGACCTAAGTTTGGGGTTTACTAACAAGGCAGTTCGAGGAAAGCGTATGGTCGATGGTGGCTGCTTAAGCTTTCCACCCACTCCATACGTCCGTCGGCTTCCCCTCCTAAATTAAGGGTGACCCAATAAAGAGTTCGTGCACGCGAAGCGTGCTCCGGGACTTGTTGCTGAAAGAATTGACCGGGCGATGCATATGATGACAGTTATAAAGCGATAAACACATAAAACACAACTGTAAACACATAAACAACTAGCAAAATAACAAAACATGAAAGCATAATAAAAATTAAGCAAAGCTAACGAAAAAGCATAAAAACTCAACCAAGCATTTTAAAAGCCAACAAATCAAGTACTAGCTCGAACCCGCAAGATTAATCCCCAGCAGAGTCGCCAGAGCTGTCACTCCTCCTTTTTCGGTGCGAGCGTGATTTACTAAACCCTTTTTGGTTGATAAAAGGCTTAATAAAACTCGCGAAAAGGGGTTTCCAAGTTTGAAAGTGACAAAGAGATGGATTAATCAGAAAAGTTTAGAGTCACCACCTGACAATTGATTTCGGTGTGCCAGGCCACCATTTTAGAACTTAGACTCAAAGCCAAGTTCATACCAGAGATTTAGGTAAGGGGGTTCATTTGACTCGAGAAGAAGATATTAGGCATTCCCCGGGTCCCGTGAAAGTCACGGTTGCGTACTTGATTTAGTTGGCTTTTAGAATATTTGAATTGAGACAAACACAAACAAGAGAAAAACAAACGCACAAGAGGTTCGAGGTCGTTCCCACCTAATAAAAGGAAAATAAAACTAAAACTGAAATGCTACGAGTTTCACTTTTGGTCTTCACATACAAATACCTCAGGGCATTCCTCGGAATGTCAAATACATAAGTCCTTCGGGGCATTCCCCTGATAAATTCAACTAGGGAACAACCTCTCATCTCAAAAATTAACAAAAACGTCCTAGTATTGCCTACCCAAGTGTGATCGGCCTAAACGTGCTACTAGAGAGCAATGTAATAAAATAAGAAAATAAGATCTAAAATAAAGAAAGATAAAAATTCAGTTCATAACCTTATTTTTTTAACTTTTATTTAATGCATTTAATCAAAACCCGGTCTAAAAAGCCACAAAAGGACAAGA
The DNA here is from genome assembly GCA_002018475.1 of Nicotiana obtusifolia. Classification (NCBI taxonomy): domain Eukaryota; kingdom Viridiplantae; phylum Streptophyta; class Magnoliopsida; order Solanales; family Solanaceae; genus Nicotiana; species Nicotiana obtusifolia. Next base: position 141,818 of record MCJB01018905.1, on the reverse strand, counting down.
AAAAAGGCGAAACGTCACCGCAAATAGGGATATGTTGTCGCAAATCCACATGCGAATCGCACATTGCACATACAGATTGCAGATCAGAACAGAATTTTAGACAGTGTCCAGTGTCAAAAAATGCGATCCTATTTGCGATCGCAAGCATGTCTACGAACTGCAGATCACACATCTAGATCGCAAATCAGAACAGAGTCCTGGGCACGATTTAATATCAGAAATGCGACCTCTTCTGCGATCGCATAACAAGTTTGCTAACCGCAGAAGACATCGCAAATCAGACGCAGAGTTTACCCAGAAGGAGAACGCAATGCAAGATGCGAATGCGTTTATGCAATGTGAATCGCAAAACACAAATGCGGTGAGTAACTGAAACTAAGGTTAAGATCTGCAATAATCAAGTCAAAAATGCGAACCACATATCGGTTATGCGGTCGCATATCCAACTTCCAAAGGCAGATTGGTCCAATTTTGAGACTAGTTTATGCTATACAATTCCCATCTGATAAGCTCGAGAAACGAACAAGAAACCTTCAACAGTTGAAACATGAGAAATCAAATGCAATCGACAAACCAACACCACCCTCAAACGACAAAACAATATCATAAAATGATAACCACATAAGCATCAAATGATGAAACAAAACTATCAAACATGACAAAAAACGAGATTAAACGAGAATCAAAAGATGAGCCTGAGTGAGAGTTTGTAATTGCCTTTTTGCTAAAAGTCACTTCTGGCAATACAACGATGCGAGATCGAAGTGAAAATCAATTCCGCAACAGGGACCGCGAACCGCTGAATCCTACCTCAATGAACTTCGAGCAGAAGCTTGAATCGACAACTGGAGATTTCCTTTAAACCCTGATTTTTGCAATCGACATTGAAATTGAAAGGATGAAACAGAAAAAGAGTAAAAGAGATATATTCTTCATGTGTTTTTTGTGGTTTTATGGATCTTCAAAGAACTAAAGCAAAAGAGAAGCGTAAAGTTTTTATTTTTTTTTCAAAATTGAAATCCCCTTTTTTCAAAACCCTCTCTGTTCTTGCTCTCCATGATAACCCCCTTCTTCTAGAGGAATCCCTCCAAATCCGTTCGTAATCAGTGAAATCATTAGCGGAGGTCGTGTGTATCTATGTGTGTGAGTAATAAATTCTGTCAGAGTTCGTTAGGATTCCCGGTAGAGAGAGAAAGCGGGGCTGGGTCATTGGGTTACTGGATTTGGGCTTGCATTTGGGCTCCAATATTTATGAGACTGGACTAAAACAAAAATCTGAAAACCAGCCCCAAGATATAAGACTTTGATTGAATTTAGTAATATTATTAAAGATAAAAGTTTGATACTATTTTGATATTTTCAATTTTGTACCTAAAAATAGAATTAAATTTAATAATAAAGGGAATTCCTACAGAAATAAGCTCAAATAATTATTTTGAAAATACTATGACTTTTAGATGTGATTCTAACGCGTGGATCAAAAATTGCATGTCTACAACTGTGATATTAATTGATAAATTTAAATGATTAAGTAAAAAATGGTGACCAAATGATAGCTGCAAAGTGATGAAAGGGCCCTCTTGAAAAGAATGTGACATGAAAAAAAAAAGAGAATGAAAAAAATTGCTTTAGAAAAAATGAAACGTTCTTGATATGAGGGAAATACTTGTGAAATAACTGATGAAAGGGCTGAAAAATTAAGTGAAGAGTAGAAAATAATGGGTGATGAAGTCAAAAAATGCAAAGTGCTTAGGAAAGTATAAGTCACTATTATATAATTCTCCTACCCGTCCCTTAGCCAACATTACAACCCGTTTTAAAGTCCTATTTGATTCTATTTGAGCATACTTAATTAGTAGAGATATACATAATGAGTAAGCATATGGTTCTTTGTGCATACATGTGAATTCTTTGTGAGTGAAAGAATTGTTCTTTGATGCTAAGTCCTTAAATTATATTCATTCTTTGATTTGAGTGCATGGACTATCTATTCTTGTGAGGGCACCCGTGTCATGATAGATATGTGATGTTATTAGCTTTATTTGACAGAGTTGGTGAGCGAGCTTAAATTTGGTGAGTTAGAGTCCCTCTCTGAGGTTAGGAGGTTAAAAGTTTGTTATTCGTTTGTGACTTCTATATCTTGCATGATGATCAGGAAGTGTATATCTAATGGTTTGAGTTGCTATGGGCCTAATTGTTAGTATCAACCGAAGTGGTGGTGTTCCTAGGCTTGATTTATTGAGAGTGATTTTAATGCTTACTCGAGAACGAACAAGAGTCTAAGTGTGGGGTGTTAATGTTGGGCCAAAAATACATATATTTAACCATTATTATTTTAGTACTTTGAGTCGTCTTTTGAGTATTAATTATATTACTTTATACTTAATATTATATTTTAACTGCGTAGGAATAAAGTTGTGTGAAGATAAAGAGATTTGAAGCAAAATTGAATAAAACGCAAAAAAAAAGGAAAAAAGTAAATTAAACGAATTAAAAAAGAGGAGAAAATGGAGGGGGGGGGGGG
>MCJB01018905.1:114792-139274 GCA_002018475.1 Nicotiana obtusifolia | reverse complement strand
GGGGGGGGGGGGACACTCTTTGGTGTTTGTCCCGATAAATGCAATTGACATCGAACAACTAAAGAAGACCTGGCAGTGCAAGAATTGAAGGAGATGAGGCGTGAAATGCTACTGCCTCCAGCGTCGCGCCGGCCCTGGACGTTGGGTGACGGGGACTTTTTCTAGTTTGCTCGGGACAAGGTTATTTCGATTTTATACGGTTCCAACTCGTATAAAATGAGTCCTAAACCTAATTTGGAGGAGATTTAACATACTTTGAAGGAGAATTTACGTGGGGGAACACACGCCACGCTTGGAGGAGGCTTCTAACTAGTTTTTCTTCTCTTCTCTTCTTTTAGTTTCATAATTTATCAATTCTAGAGTTTTGGGTGCTGCATGAACGTTGTAGTTTGAAGCTTGAATTGTTCTTGTTATTTTGTCATATTAGTTTATTTATTCAATCTTGCGCTTAATTATTTGATTGCTTGATCACCAATTGAATACTATCTACGAATCTAGGATTGAACTCTCGGGAGAGAGAATTCTAGATTGCATATAAGATTGAGTAGAGCAAAATCTTGAACTCGAGTATCGGGAACGAATTTGCGGTTAGGATAGGGATATACCTAATCCCCTTGCTTGGTTAATATACAGGAATTATTAATGCATTCTTGTTAATCCTAATTTCGTAGGAATATAGGTTAGATAGCTTGAATAGGCGAGTAGTACTTTGGGAGAAGGCTACAAGTGATATTAACCATGTCAACCAATAAATCAAATAAATTAATTAGACAATTTAAGTGAAAGAGTCAACGGTATTGTTAACTAACCCATAGCTCTAGAATATCAACTCCCATTGTATTCGTGTCCAATTTCGCCAACTTGTTCCTTTAATCTCTTAGTTTGTTACTCTACCTTAGTTTTAGTTAAATATTCATACTTTAGGATTCGCTTGAATAGATTAATTGTATGGGTTTAATTTAGTTAATAGTTAATCACAAGTTCCTATGGGTATAATATCTAGACTTACAATTCTATATTACTTGTCGACCACTTATACTTACGTCTGCGTTTGGAAGCAACACTATTCCTTCGTGAATCTAGATTTAAACAGTTTTATATTTATTTTTCGTACATATATATATATAAGATTAGGCCGTAAAACTTCTGAATTTTGCTGAACCCCCATACTTATTGTACGATTTGTTAACCCTCCCCTTCCCTCACACGTGCCAAAATAGAAAAGGAAAAGAAAATAGAAAGAAACTAGTAAAAGTTAATATCAACCTATGAAGTATGAACAAAGAAATTTTGCTTTTTCGAAAGTTCGATTAATTATTGGAAGTGTTCCGTATGAATACTGTTTAGCTTAGATATATACAAGAAGTTGATTGTTTTGATCATTTCAAGTACATACGTACAACTCAAGATCCAAAACCAAAAAGTATGATATTAGCTTTAACATAATTTTACTATATAAAGAAAATACACCCACAAACCTTTCTAATGATATGCCCTTTACATGTTCGTATGGATAATATCGATCGATCTTTGGAATTGAATATGACATACGTTCTAAACCTAATCCCAATACTAGCAAATCTATCTTTTTATGTCATGTCCTTTTAGGGTTAACGGGTGGGTAGGTTCTGTTCGAGGGCAGAGTTAGAGCGTAGAAAGCGAGTTTAGCACAAGTTAATAGTTTTGATTCAAATCTTATATTTATTTTTTTAAAATTCATTAATATTATGAATTGTTAATTTAAAATCGAATAATTCAAAAGGACTAAAATGGTGAATCTATACGTTAAAATCCTAGCTCTAACTCATATTATCCTAATCTTTATACCAATGGCAAAGCTTTTTATTGGAAGTTTATGGAATCAAATATTTTGTTGGTCTCAATACTTTCAATTACTGTCGGCAAAATGTCCATTCTTCTTTGGAATAAGGACCACCTCACCACCTTTTTTTGTGTGTATAGGATAGGATTAGATAGTTACTTTCATTCTCAACTTGAATGAACCTTTTGTTCTAATCCAATTTGTTTTAATTAGTTTGATCCACTCTTTTTATTGAATACAGCTAAGTCGAAAAAGATTGCTTTGGAATGAAGGTATCATTTCTTATAAACTTGTGAAGGTTTATCCAATTAAATCAATAAAAACAGTAAGTGGTATTATGATTGAAAGTGTAAGACAGCAACTTATGGATTAAGTGATATGCTTTGGATTTTCTGGTAATATTCTTGATATTTGAAACAAGGTTCTTGATTTTGTTTTTCTATCACTTCATTCGATTTGTCATTCCAAGAAAATATCAGGTAGTATATATTTTCAAGTTCCTAACTTTTAGATTGCAAACAGTAATAATTCTTGGTCTTTTTGTCCGTGGCAACATTTAATATGAAAAATAACTATGATATTAATTTGACTATGTATTACATATAAGTAATATTAAAAAAAAATACTTGAATAAACATTGAAACGATAATTAAACGGAGTATTAAGATTTAAAATTTTAAACTAATAAAATTATGTAAAATAATATTGCTGTCACGCCCCGAATCCCAAACCCGATCGTGATGGCGCCTCTCGTGAAGACAAGGCCAGCCAATTCGAACCATAGCTCATTTTAAGCAATAAATTTAACAAGAGAACAACACAACACAGTTTAATAGCAGTTATTTGCGGAAAAAACATAGTGAATCATCCCAACAACAGCCGGAAACCGGACTGTCACAAAGTCATGATCAACTAATGAAATCCTAATAACAAGATTACTATTACAATATCTCTGGCACAATTGTTTGAAGAAAGTGGAAATAACAATATAAAGAGATACGGGGGTGCGGACGCCAACAGCTACCTCGTAGTCTCTGAGTCACTGCTCTGACAATCGTAGTCAATGCCTCGGAGCGGAATCAATAAGGCCTGAATCTGCACACATGGTGCAGGGAGTAATGTGAGTACTTCCAACTCAGTGAGTAGCACATATAAATAATGACTGAAAGTAAGGAAACACGTAAAGCACAAGGCAATGCATAATGAAGCAGTAAATCATTATTTGAAAATAGTAAATCAGTAAGAAATCATTTAAAAATCTTCCCAGCTCTGGTTACCAGTTGCCATTGTTACCAACTGTAATATTCTTGGGCTCAGTATCAATCTCACAGCTCTGGTTACCAGTTGTCATTGTTACCAACTGGAACCTACAGTTGTCATTGTTACCAACTGTAATATCTCTGGTTACCAGTTGTCATTGTTACCAACTGGAACCTACAGTTGTCATTGTTACCAACTGTAATATCTCTGGGTACCCTGCGCTCACTGGGGGTGTACAGACTCCGGGAGGGGCCCCTTACGGCCCAAGCGCAATATCGTATCTCGTGGCGGCGTGCCACCCGATCCCGTGGCGGTGTGCCACCCGATCCATTTATATCATATCCCGTGGCGGCGTGCCACCCGATCCATTTATATCATTTAAAGTGTCATTTAAATCTCAAAACTGAGTAAAAACGGTTGTTTTGTAAAAACGGTGGAAAACAACATGAATGAGTTCAAGTAATGAATCAAACAGTGAGGAAACAGTGATAACTACCCTTGAAGGGTTCAAATAACCGGCACGAAGCCCAAATATGGCAATCAGCCCAATTCATGATGATATCAAATAAGTTTCAATCAGATATGTAGTAAAAATCATCAATCGGGACGGACCAAGTCAGTATCCCCAGTAATAAACGACCCCACGCTCATCATCGAGCGCGTGCCTCACTTCAATATAGCACTACGATGTGCAAATCCGGGGTTTCAAACCCTCAGAACATCATTTACAATCACTACTCACCTCAAACCGGCTAAATTCTTAGCCCGCGACGCCTTTGCCCTTCGAATTGGCCTCCACGTGCGTCGAATCTATCCAAAATGAGAACTAATATGTCATAATGTTTTGGGGTAACAAAGCCCACGCGAAAACAATTAATAATACTAAGAAATTTCGAAATTTGCAAACCCGAGCCCTAGGCCCACTTCTTGAAGTTTATAATTTTCTTATCAACGGGTTCCTTATCTCCCCACGAGTTCAATCATACTAAAATTATTGAATTCCTACATCGGTTCGGCCTCCAAGTCTTAAAATCTAAGCTTAGGGATTTTCTACAATTTCCCCAACTTAATCACAATTACAAGCTAGAATAGCAGTAGGTTTGGGTAATTTTGACCAAGATTAAGTCAAGAGCACTTACCCCGATGTTTTCCCTTGGGAATCTTCCAAGAATTGCCTCAACACTTGCGTCAACCCGAGCTCTATAGCTCCAACAATGTTCAAGATGGTCAAAATTCCTCCTCTTGAGAATTTGTCCAAGAAAATGTCCTTTGGGTATGGTTTTAAGGTTGATTTGTTGTGATTCTATGGTGTTTGGACGTGTTTCTCTTTATGGGTAACGGAAAATGGCTTTTGCATGGCAAATGGGCACTGATTTCTATTTATAAAGGGGCCAAAAATCGAGACAAAAATACCCCTGTCGGCCCTATATGCGATCGCATATCTGCCGCAGAACAGATATGCGGTCCGCATATTTGACGTGGCCACCGCAAAAGTGGCCCTAGCCTTCACCGCAATTTCAACATGAAGCATGGTTTGCGGTCCGCATTTCAGGTTTGCGATCGCATTTTCGACCGCATTCTTGAAGTAGATTTTTGTCCAGATATCTGTCCCGGTGTGCGGTCTCAGCATGGTGAAATGCGGTCCGTATTTCATAAATGCGACCGCATTTTTGGCATTAAATTTTTTTCAGTTTTCTATCTTAGTTTGCGGTCTCGATGTCAGATATGCGGTTCGCATTTCCTACCGCATTCCTGACATGAACTTTGCCCAAGAACCTGCCTAGGTTTGCGATCTCTTTGAGAGATATGTGGTCCGCAAATGTGAAATGCGACCGCATTCTCGACATCTGGTTTTCTGCAACTTTTTTTTTTCCAACGATGAATTAGTCCGTTTTACCACCCAAAACTCACCCGAGGCCACTAGAACCTTAACCAAACATGCCAACCTATCCCACGACATATTTCGAACTTGTTCCAACCTTTGGATCATTCAAAACAACCTAGCAACACCGATTCGCGTCGGATTCAAGCCTAAGGATTTCAAAATCTTCTAAATCGCTCTTTTGATCTAAACTCAACCGGACCACGTCCGAATGACCTGAAATTTTGCCACAAATCCTAAATCATATATCGAAGCTACAGCAACTTGGTTACGTAAAACACAGATAGCGAAACATAATGAGACAGAAAATGGGGAAGACGGGGCAGTAACCCACGAGATGACTGGCCGGGTCGCCACATTCTCCCCCTCTTAGAAAATCGTTCGTCCCCGAACGAGTCAAGAAACATACCTGAAGTCTCAAATACGTGAGGATATCTACTCCACATATCCTGCTCGGTTTCTCAGGTAGCCTCCTCCACGGACCGATCTCTCCATTGAACTTTCACTGAAGCTATCTCCTTGGACCTCAACTTCCGAGCCTGACGATCCAAAATTGCCACTGGCTCCACCTCATAGGTCAAATTATCATTCAACTGAATCGTACTGAAGTCCAAAACATGAGACGGTCCCCAATATACTTCCGGAGCGTAGAAACATGAAATACTGGGTGAACACTCGACAGACTGGGTGGCAAAGCAAGCTCATAAGCCACCTTCCCGATTCTCCGAAGTACTTCAAACGGCCCAATGAATCGCGGACTCAATTTCCCTTTCTTCCCGAATCTCATAACACCTTTCATGGGCGAAACCTTCAGCAAGACCTTCTCGCCAACCATGTAAGACACATCTCGAACCTTCCTATCGGCATAACTCTTTTGCCTCGACTGTGCTGTACGAAGCCTCCCCTGGATTGTTTTCACCTTCTCTAAAGCATCCTGAACCAAGTCAGTCCCCAATAGCCTAGCTTCGCCGGGCTCGAACCAACCAACCGGAGATCTACACGGCCTCCCATACAAAGCCTCATACGGAGCCATATGAATACTTGACTGATAGCTGTTGTTATAAGCGAACTCTGCAAGAGGCAGAAACTCATCCCATGAGCCTCTGAAATCAATAGTGCATGCCCGTAGCATGTTCTCCAATATCTGAATGGTACGCTCGGACTGCCCATCCGTTTGGGGATGAAATGCTGTGCTCAATTCCACCTGAGTACCCAACTCCCTCTGCACGGCTTTCCAGAACTGCAAAGTGAACTGAGTGCCTCTATCTGAAATGATAGAAACTAGAACACCATGCAGCCGGACAATCTCTCAGATATAAATCCTTGCCAACCGTTCTGAAGAATAGGTAGTACACACAGGAATGAAGTGCGCGGACTTGGTCAGCCGATCCACAATTACCCAAATAGCATCGAACTTCTTCAAAGTCCGTGGGAGTCCAACAACAAAGTCCATAGTGATCCACTCTTATTTCCACTCGGGAATAGTTATCCGCTGAAGCAAATCACCCGACCTTTGATGTTCATATTTTACTTGCTGACAGTTGAGACACCGAGCTACGAATCCCACAATGTCTTTCTTCATCCTTCTCCACCAATAATGTTGTTTCAAGTCCTGATACATCTTGGCGGCACCCGGATGAATGGAATATCGCGAGCTATGGGCCTCCTCCAGAATCAACTCCCGAAGCCCATCCATATTAGGTACACAAATCCGACCCTGCATCCTTAACACTCCATCGTCGCCGATGGTCACATCTTTATCATCATTACGCCGAACTCTGTCCTTAAGGACAAGCAAATGCGGATCGTCATACTGACGCTCCCTGATGCGATCATATAACGAAGACCGCGAAACCACGCAAGCCAATACCCGATTGGATTCTGAGATGTCTAATCTCACAAACCTATTGGCCAAGGTCTGGACATCGACTGCGAGAGGTCTCTCTCCAACTGGAATGTATGCCAAACTCACCATGCTCACTGCCTTTCGGCTCAGAGCATCGGCCACCACGTTGGCCTTTCCCGGATGGTATAGTAAAGTAATATCGTAATCCTTGAGCAATTCCAGCCATCGCCGCTGCCTCAAATTTAGATCGTTTTGCCTGAACAAATGTTGAAGGCTATGGTGATCAGTAAATACCTCACAAGATACGCCATACAAGTAATGCCTCCAAATCTTTAAAGCATGAACTACGGCAGCCAACTCCAAGTCTTGCACGGAGTAGTTCTTCTCATGAGGCTTCAACTGACGAGAAGCATAAGAAATAACTCTATCCTCCTGCATTAGTACACAACCGATCCCAACTCTCGAGGCATCGCAATATACGGTATACGAACTTGAGGCTGATGGTAGAACCAATACTGGAGCTGTGGTCAAGGCTGTCTTGAGCTTTTAAAAGCTCTCCTCACACTTGTCCGACCATACAAATGGAACACCCTTCTGGGTCAATTTGGTCAAGGGCGACTCAATGGATGAGAAGCCCTGAACAAACCGGCGATAATAGCCTGCCAACCCAAGAAAGCTACGAATCTCTGTGACTGAGGACGGTCTAGGCCAACTCTGGACCACCTCTATCTTCTTTGGATCAACTTGTATACCCTCGCTGGACACCACGTGCCCCAAGAAATCCACTGAGTTGAGCCAAAACTCGCACTTAGAGAATTTTGCATAAAGCTTCTCCTCCCTCAATCTCTGTAATACAACTCGCAAATGTTTTGCGTGCTCTTCTTGATTACACGAGCATACCAGAATATCATCAATGAATACCACCACAAATGAATCCAGATAAGGCCGAAATACGTTGTTCATTAACTGCATGAACGTTGTTGGGGCATTGGTTATCCCCAAAGACATAACAAGAAACTCATAGTGGCCATATCTAGTCCGGAAAGAAGTCTTAAGAATATCTGCATCCCTGATCTTTAACTGGTGATATCCTGAACAGAGATCAATCTTAGAGAACACTCGTGCTCCCTGAAGCTGGTCAAATTAATCATCGATGCGAGGCAAAGGATATTTGTTCTTGATTGTTACCTTGTTCAATTGCCTATAATCGATGCACATTCTCATCGTGTCATCCTTCTTTTTCACAAATAGAACCGGTGCACCCAAAGGTGACACACTAGGCCGAATGAACCCCTTATCTAGGAGTTCCAGAAGTTGCTCTTTCAACTCCTTCAAGTCTGCTGGTGCCATACGATACGGTGGAATAGAGATGGGCTGAGTGCCCGGCACCAGGTCAATGCCAAAATCAATATCCCTATCTGGTGGCATGCCCGGCAGGTCTGCAGGAAATACATCGGGAAAATCCCGCACCACTGGAACAGAATCGATGCTTAGAGTCTCAGCTCCAACATCCCTCACAAACGCTAGGTATGCAAGGCAACCTTCCCAACCATACGCTGGGCTTTCAATTATGATATCACCCGACTAGGAATATAATCAGTCACGCCACGCCACTCGATCCGCCGCACACCCGGCATAGCCAAAGTAACTGTCTTAGCATGACAGTCTAAGATAGCATGACATGGAGATAGCCAATCCATGCCCAAAATGACATCAAAATCTACCATGCTTAGTAGCAATAGGTCCACTCGTGTCTCCAGACCCCCAATAGTTACTATACACGATCGATACACACGGTCTACAATAACAGTGTCGCCCACCGGGGTAGCCACATGAATAGGTAAAGCAAGAAACTCCTGGGGCGTACTCAAATAATGAGAAAAATATGAGGACACATATGAATAAGTGGAACCGAGATCAAATAATACCGAGGCATCTTTGTGGCACACTGAAATAATACTTGTGATGACGGCATCTGAAGCACTGGCATCTGTCCTGCCTGGGCTGGCATAGAATCGAGCCTGGCCACCGTCTGCTCGACCTCCCTCTCTGGGGCGATCTCTGGCTGCCTGACCTCCCCCCTAGATGGCTGGGCGGGTGGTAAAGTAACTGGAGCAGAAGTCGAGGGTTGACCCCTCTGCTGGGACGATCTAGCACCACGATGATGACATTGCCTACACATGTGGCCCATCTCGCCACAATCATAACAACTCCCTGGTGTTCTATCAGGTGCACTAGGCATAGGAGGACCCTGAGCCGACGGAGCATGAGCTGAAAGGGCACTGAGTGATGATTGGCCCTACTGCAACCCATGATAACCACGACCTGTAGATGCCCCACGGTATTCTGGACGAGCTAACTGAGCAGGACTGAAGGAACGACCTCTACCCTGCTGAAACTGGACTCTCGAAAGAGTACCACTGTAACTACCCGGTCCTCGAGGCCTCTTAGCCTCCCTCTCCTCTCGCTCCTGACGACGAACCGTCTCAATCTCGCGAGATATATCAACCACCTCCTCGAAGGTAGCACCCAATGCTCTCTCCCTGGTCATGAGGATACGGAGATGATAGTTAAGGCCATCAACAAACCTCCTAATCCTCTCACGATCAGTCGGAACCATCCAGACAGCATGTCGAGCCAACTCAGAAAATCTCGACTCATATTGCGACACAGTCATATCCCCCTTATCGCAGCCATTCAAACTGTCTGCGCAGCTCCTCTCTGGGGACTGCGGCACATACTTCTCCAAGAAAAGAGCGGAGAATTGTTGCCAAGTAAGGGGCACTGCATCAACAGGCCTACGCCTCTCATACGCCTCCCACCAATTAAAGGCAGCTCCCGTAAACTGAAAGGTGGTGAATGCCACACCACTAGACTCAAGAATCTCGGATGTCCGGAGCATTCGCTGACACTTGTCAAGAAAATCCTGGGCATCCTCGCCCCCAGCACTACTGAATGATGGAGGCTGGAGTCTGCCAAACCTCTCAAGGCGACGCTGCTCATCATCTGGCATAACTGGTACTATGAATTCCTGAGCTGGTGCAGCTGGCTGGGCTGGAGGTGCCCCCGGCATCTGAAGTCCCTGCACTACCTGCTCAGGCATACGGGCAACTGGAGTCTGATTTCCTCCCCCAGCCTGTGAAGTAGTTGCGGCTGTGGTGGCTGAAACCGCCTGAGCCAGGCCAGTGCAAACAGATAATATCTGAGCCAAGGTCTCCTGAAGACCTGGAATAGCGATAGGCACAGCTGATGCCTGAACTCGTGCTGCTGGAGCCTGTTCCTGAGCTGGGCTAGCCGGTGGATCAACAGATGCTGCCCTCGCCGCTCTACCTCTACCACGACCACGACCGCGTCCACGGCCTCTGGTGGCCTCAGTGTGTGGTACTGGTGGTCGTCCACCTCGTCCGGTAGTTCGCGGCCTCACCATCCGTGAGAGAACAGGATAGCAGAAGTTTTAGTACTCGGGTCAACAAGTTCGCACGATAAGAATTTCAAGAATATGGAATTTTCCTAAACAAGTTCCGCAGCCTCTCGAAGATAAGTACAGACGTCTCCGTGCTGATCCGCAAGACTCTACTAAACCCGCTCACGACTCGTGAGACCTATGTAACCTAGGCTCTGATACCAAGCTGTCACGACCCGAATTCCAAACCCGGTCGTGATTATGCCTCTCGTGAAGACAAGGCCAGCCAATTCGAACCATAACTCATTTTAAGCAATAAATTTAACAAGAGAATAACACAACACAGTTTAATAGCAGTCATTTACGGAAAAAACATAGTGAACCATCCCAACAACAGCCCAAAATCGGGGTGTCACAAAGTCATGAGCAACTAATAAAATCCTAATAACAAGATTACTATTACAATATCTCTGGCACAATTGTTTGAAGAAAGTGGAAATAACAATATAAAGAGATACGGGGCTGCGGACGCCAATAGCTACCTCGTAGTCTCTGAGTCACCGCTCTGATAATCGTAGTCAATGCCTCGGAGCGAAATCAATAACGCCTGAATCTGCACACATGGTGCAGGGAGTAATGTGAGTACTTCCAACTCAGTGAGTAGCACATATAAATAATGACTGAAAGTAAGTAAACACGTAAAGCACAAGGCAATGCATAATGAAGCAGTAAATCATTATTTGAAAACAGTAAATCAGTAAGAAATCATTTAAAAATCTTCCCAGCTCTGGTTACCAGTTGCCATTGTTATCAACTGTAACCTATAGTTATCATTATTACCAACTGTAATATTCCTGGGCTCAGTATCAATCTCACAGCTCTGGTTACCAGTTGTCATTGTTACCAACTGGAACCTACAGTTGTCATTATTACCAACTGTAATATCTCTGGGTACCCTGCGTTCACTGGGGGTGTACAAACTCCAAGAGAGGCCCCTTACGGCCCAAGCGCAATATCGTATCTCGTGGCAGCGTGCCACCCGATCCAGTGGCGGCGTGCCACCCGATCCCGTGGCGGCGTGCCACCCGATCCATTTATATCATATCCCGTGGCGGCGTGCCACCCGATCCATTTATATCATATCCCGTGGCGGCGTGCCACCCGATTCATTTATATCATATTCGTGGCGGCGTGCCACCCGATCCATTTATATCATTTAAAGTGTCATTTAAATCTCAAAACTGAGTAACAATGGTTGTTTTGTAAAAACGGTGGAAAACAACATGAATGAGTTCAAGTAATGAATCAAACAGTGAGGAAACAGTGATAACTACCCCTGAAGGGTTTAAATAACCGGCACGAAGCCCAAATATGGCAATCAGCCCAATTCATGATGATATCAAATAAGTTTCAATCAAATATATAGTAAAAATTATCAATCGGGACGGACCAAGTCACAATCCCCAGTAGTAAACGACCCCACGCTCATCATCAAGCGCGTGCCTCACTTCAATATAGCACTACGATGTGCAAATCCGGGGTTTCAAACCCTCAGAACATCATTTACAATCACTACTCACCTCAAACCGGCTAAATTCTTAGCCCGCGACGCCTTTTCCCTTCGAATTGGCCTCCACGTGCGTCGAATCTATCAAAAATTAGAACTAATATGTCATAATGTGCTGGGGTAACAAAGCCCACGCAAAAACAATCAATAATACTAAGAAATTTTGAAATTTGCAAACCCGAGCCCCGGGCCCACTTCTCGAAGTTTAGTAATTTTCACATCAATAGGTTCTTTATCTCCCCACGAGTTCAATCATACTAAAATTATCGAATTCCTATATCGGTTCGGCCTCCAAGTCTTAAAATCTAAGCTTAGGATTTTTCCATAATGTTTCCAATTTAATCACAATTACAAGCTAGAATAGCAGTAGGTTTGGGTAATTTTGACCAAGATTAAGTCAAGAACACTTACTCGATGTTTTCCCTTGGGAATCTTCCAAGAATTGCCTCAACACTTGCTTCAACCCGAGCTCTATAGCTCCAACAATGTTCAAAATGGTCAAAATTCCTCCTCTTGTCATTTGTCCAAGAAAATGTCAAGTATTCCATGGCTAAGACAAAGAGAAAAGGAGATAAAGGATCCCCTTGCCTGAGCCCCCTCCTTGCTTGAAATGGTTCTGTTGGCTTGCCATTAAGAAGTATTGAGTAAGAGACACTTTGCACACACATCATAATCCACCTCACAAAAGTATCAGGAAATGCCATACCACTCAAAATATGTTCTAGGAACACCCATTCAAGGGAGTCATAAGCCTTCCGCATATCAAATTTCATCATACATCATGGTGAAATACCTTTTCTCCTATAGCCTTCGACCAGATCATGACTAAGTATTATGTTATCCGTAATAATCTTCCCTGGCACAAAAGTTGATTGGCAATTATCCACCAAGATTTTCATGACCATCTGTAATCTCTTTGTTAAAATCTTAGAGATTATCTTATACAATGTGGTGCAACAGGATATAGGCCTATAATCCTTTATAGAAGCTGGATTTTTTTATCTTTGGATAAGTGTCATGAAGTGCAATTTATTGCCTGGAACATATTGGATGAGCTGAAAATATTCAGAATAGCCTATGTGACTTCTTTTCCTACAATAACCCATATTTTTTTTGTGAAAAAATAAGCATTTAGACCATCAACTCCTGGGGCTTTCATATTATCAATATCCATTAGAGCCTGGTATACTTCATCTGTTGTGATTGGTTTGATTAGTTCTCTTTGTTGATCTCTATTCAACTTTGGACCTTGTCTAATAACCAAGGGCTTAATAGCAGGCAGAGTCATTGTTAATGTCCCAAGTAGTGCCTTATAGTAATTTAAGACCTCCTTTTAATGTCTTTATCATTATGTATCATCTCACCTTGAGCATTCATCAGGTTCCTAATAGTGTTTTAGGAGCATATGTTCTTCATATTTGCAAAGAAATAGGATGAATTTGAGTCTCCTTCTTTCAGACATTTAATTCAGGACTTTTGTTTGTAAATACTTTCCTCAATTCTGCTCCATTTCTCCAACTGGTTTTTTAAAAATTTCTCTTCCTCAATAAGATCATCATTCTGCAGTACATGGTTCATTTTCTCTTGCACTTCATGCAATTGTTGTCGCACTTGCAACAATTTAAGATCTACCCCCTTGATAGTGAATAGTATTAAGCTTTTTAAGATCCTGTTTCACCCACTTTAGCTGTGTCCATACCTTTCTCATGTATTTTCCATCAGCTTGTTTGCTCCAGCAATTCTCAGTTACATTAAAAAACTGCTGATGTTCTGCTATATAGTTGAAAAATCTAAAAGGTTTGCCTCCTCTACCTTCTTGCTCAGTAAACAGATTTTGAGTGGTGAATGATTTGAAAAGTATGGCTCCATGAGTTTTAGTACAATTATTTTTGTCATTGTGTTCATCCATGCTGCATTTACCATGGCCCTATCAATCCTACTATAAGTATGATTCTTTATCCAGGTATAATCCCTTCCAATGGTTTGTAGTTCATTTATTCTTGTATCATTCAAAAACTCCCTAAAGTCTATAGTTTCATATTCTTGCACAACTGTTCCATGTAACCTATCTTCCTCATTCAAGACTGCGTTGAAATCTCCCATCACAATCCAAGGTCCCTGCTGCAGATTTTGTTTCTCCTTAAGTGTCGCCCATAATCTTCTCCTCTCAAATACTGTATGAAGTCCATATACAGCTGTGAATTGAAATACTATATTCAGTTCATATATTCTGATTTGTCCATGAATTCATTGTGCATCCATATCAATCATTTTAAAGTCAGTGAATTTAGGATCCCAGATAATTCATATTCTCCCTTTATTTCTCATACTAAAATTTGACACCCAACTCCATCCAGGTGATAAGTGGGGATTTTGACTGCTTATTAGCATTTTTTAGCTTATGTTTTAGACCGAAAGTATTGAATTGTGTTCTCGAAACTAATGAAATTCTGCAAAATTGCAGGAATGCTGAAAGTTTGGTCTCCGGAGATTAAATCCGACTCAAAAAGGAGTGTCCCGAAGCACAAGGAAATAAAGGGTACAGAAGCACAAATGTGCGATCCGCGGAAGGAATTCTGTGGCCGCAGAAGAAATTGCAGACCACAGAATTCCATTTGCGACCGCCAAAACAAGAAGAAAAAGTTAGCAGACCTTCAGCAATATGCGGACCGCACATGAATTGTGCGGTCGCAGAACTGGGCTAAGAGTCAAAGATCAGAGAGTATGCAAAAAGACCAAGTCCAGGAGCCTTTGTGAATTGCGGACCGCACAAGAAATGTGCGTCCGCAGAAGATTGTCTCATGGCCACATTCCAGAAATATGCGGCCGCAGAAGATTGCCTCACGGCCGCAGTTCAGAAATGTACGGCCACAGAACTCCACTTCCTGCTAGCTGAAGAAATCTGCGGACTGCACATGGAATTGGGCGGCCACAGAACCTCTCGAGGGGCATTTTTGTTTGAGATTTGTGGCCCTGTATAAATAGATGAGTTTTACAAAATTAGGTCCAGTTTTGAACATCTGAAGCTGCTGTAGCCGTTTTTCTTTACTACTTTAGAAAGTTTTTACATTATTTTGGTGTATTTACATTAGATTTCATCATTTTAATCTTCCATTATGAGTTTAATTAGATTTTCTTCTTTATTTTTTTAAAATCCCATTATAAGTAGCTAGACTTGTGACCCAACCCCAGTGTGTAAACCTTATGGGTATCTAATTTAGTGTTTGTTTATGATTGGGTATTGATTATTTATCTTAGTTCATGCTTCAATTTTAGAATTAACGGTTGCAAACATTGATTCATGCCTATTTGACATAGTCCCTAGTTGAGAAAGAGGGACCTAGTCTAGGATAACTTAGCTAACAAGGAATTGGGTCAATTGAGATATTGATTAACCCAATTAAAGGGTTCAACCTAGAGATAGTAATAACCCAACTTGAGCTCTTATCAACTGTTTTGGTTGATACCCATTTGGTCGTGAGAAAGCCAAATTGGGAAAAACCACTCTCTGACCGAGAGGTATTGAGTGGGTAGTGTAGAGTTGTGAGCTATAATACACCCCAATTAACAAAACAAGCATTAACGTCTTTATCCCATTAGGCAAACACATAGGTTATGGTCACAGCCCTAGGCCTTTTACCCAATTGAAAAAACCTAAAAAATATTTATCTCTAGTCTATTTCCTTTATCTTGCAACCATTAGATTAACAGTAGAAGTAGAAAACAAAATTGTGTTGTGGAAGTGCAATCTAGATAACCCATTTGCTTGCTTCAAATATATACTCCTAACTCCTATCATAACTCCTAGTGGATTCGACCCCGACTCCTAGTTGGATAATTATTATTGCATAAGATCATGTCGTATATCTTATTGAGGTGTGTTGTGTACGTGATCAATTTTTGGCACCGTTATCAGGGAGTTAAAACGGTGTTAGTTATATAATTGGGTGTGTTTTTGGAATATCTTCTTTTCCTTCCGTGTTACTAACTTGTTTGAGAAACCGTAGGTACAACCATGGCGAACAACAAGCTCGAAAATTTACCTTTGGGGGATGTGGACGTCGAGGATGATTAAGTTGATGAGGTCCCTCTTAAACCTCAAGCCAATAGAAGAGGCTGAGTGCCTCATGACAATGTTCCCGCTCCACCCCCACCTCCACCACGAGCTGCTCCACACCGGGTGTTACCCAATGAAGGATATGCTAGTGCAATAGTCCCTCCCCATATTAGGGCGGACAATTTTCAAATCACCAATGTAATGCTCACTTTGCTAGAGCAACGAGGTTTCTTCACCGGTGCTCCAAGTCAAAATACGTACAAACATTTGAAGGGTTTTGTGGACACTTGTTGGAGGAGCAAACAAATAAATGTCTCCGAGGATGCATTGAGGCTAAGGATTTTTCCCTTCTCTCTACGGGGGAAAGCTTTGGAATGGTTGGAAAGATTGCCAAATCATTCCAAATCATTCCATTCACACTTGGGATGAGTTGGCGGAAAAGTTTATTTCTAAGTTCTTCTCTCCCAGGCACATGGTTACACTTCGAGATGAAATTTTGGCATTCAAGCGAGAGTTGAATGAACCACTACACAAGATTTGGGAGCGGTATAGAATAATGGTCAAGGAATGTCCTGACAACGATATGACGGAAAACATGATTCAACAAACCTTCTATAGTGGGATTAACACAAGCAATCAATGTGTAGTGAATCAACTTGCCGGTGATAACTTTATGACTATGCAGTGTGGGGAGGCATGTGAGATTTTGGATGAAATGGCGGAAACATCATCGGCGTGGCAATCCCGGGCTAATGTTCCAGAAGGTGATCCGAACGTGATCCACCTTCACAAAGAGTTGCATGACCATGGGCAAGCCATTGCCGAATTGACTACCACCATGAATCAACTAGCAAAGGCTCAATTTCAAAAAGTGAAAAATCCTAAGCAAGTCAATGCCATGGAAGGGTGAACATGATGGTAAACAAAAGAAGGACCAAGGGTCCACAAGTGCAAAATCGAGTGGAGAGTTATGTGCAAGAAGATAGTGGTTTTGATGAAGGTGATTCTTATAATGAACAAGAAGGGGAGATGCAATATGTGAACAACTTTCAAGGGCAAAGAAACAACTTCCAAGGCCCAAACCAATGACAATGGCGACCTCAAAACAATCAAGGCAATTGTAATTCTAACAACCAAGCAAATTGGAGTGGTGGCAACAATCAAGAGAATTGGCATAACAACAACTATCAAGAAAATTGGAGTGGCAATAATCAAGGAAATTGGGGGGTAACAATCAAGGCGGATGGAACAATAATCAAGGCAACCGCCGGTCGGGTTTTCAAAGGCCCCCGATGTATCAACAACCGAGCAACCCGCCTCCTCATCCTTCCCATGGTCTAAGTTCTTCAAACAATGATATGGGGCGTATTGAGAATATGTTCAAGAAAATGATGGAAAAGAATGCCTATTCGGATGCCCAACTTGCCTGACACAACACATGGATCCGCAACTTAGAAGTGTAAATAGGGAAAATCTCTCAAGCTCTAAATTCTCGTCCTAAGAGGGCACTATCAAGTGACACAGTAGTAAACCTAAAGGGTGGAAACAACACGGGACATGCCATAGCCGTTACTACAAGAAGTGGAAGAGGTGGGAAGGCACCCACCTCAAGTCAAAGGCAACTTGTGGATGATGAGCAAGTGGTACAAGAAGAAGAAGTCCCGAACAATGTGGTGCAATCAAATGATGAAGTTCATATTGATGTTGATGATAGTATGGAAGAGACTCAATAGGAGGTAAACTCATCTAGGGATCACATTATTGACATACCGGAGCTGATAGTGCAAAAGGATAAGGTACCATTGCCTAAGCCTCCACCTCCATACCCTCAAAGACTTGCCAAGAAAAATGGCGAGAATCAATTCAAGAAAGTTGGAAGATCTCGGTGCTTTCACGATTCTTTGTACAATTAGAAGTGCCGAGTTTGCAAAAGCTCTTTGTGATCTTAGGGTAAGTATCAATTTGATGCCCTATTCGGTTTTCAAAACCTTGGGAATTGGGCAACCAAGACTGACCTCTATGAGATTGTAAATGGCAGATCGTACTATGAAGGGACCTTTGGGAGTGATTGAAGATGTCTTGGTTCGTGTTGATAAATTCAATCTTCCGACGGATTTTGTCATTCTAGATGTGAAGTTGACTATGAGGTGCCAATTATTCTTGGGAGACCTTTCCCTGCTACGGGGAGGCTCTTTGTGATGTTGAATCTAGAGAACTTACATTCTGGGTTGGTGATGAAAAAGTGGTCATCCATGTGTGTAAGTCCATGCGGCAACCAAATAGCAATGAGGTGTGCTCTTTTGTGGACTTGGTGACTGATGTTATTGTTGAAAAATCAAGTGCTATGATCAATGTTGGTGATATGTTGGAGGCCGTCTTGCTCAACTTTGATGATGACGAGATGGATGGCTTCATGGAATATGTAAACTCTTTGCACCCCGAAAATAGTCCTTGGATCTTGAAAGTAGGGCAACTCCTCCTATAAAGCCTTCTATTAAAGAGCCTCCTACCTTGAAGTTAAAGCCATTGCCTCCACATCTTCGGTATGAATTTCTTGGTCCTTTTTCTACTTTACCGGTTATTCTTTCCTCTTGTTTGACTAACGTGCAGGTAGACTCCACTTTGGCGGTGCTACAAAGAGGAAGAAGGCTATTGGGTGGACTTTGGCGGATATTAGGGGGATAATCCCCGCATTTTGCATGCATAAGATCAACTTGGAGGAAGGCGCCAAACCATCTATTGAACATCAAAGGAGACTCAATGAGGCTATGCAAGAAATTGTCGAGAAGGAGCTTATCAAGTGGTTGGATGCCGGGGTTGTCTACCCCATCTCTAATAGTTCGTGGACTTCTCCGGTTCAATGTGTCCCAAAGAAGGGGGGACAGTGGTCACCAATGACAAAAATGAAAAGATTCCTACAAGAACGTGACTGGATGGGGGGTGTGTATGGACTATAGCAAGCTCAACAAAGTCACAAGGAAGGATCATTTTCCACTTCCTTTCTTAGATCAAATGCTTGATAGATTGGCCGGCGGTGCTTTCTATTGCTTTATTTATGGGTATTCGGGCTACAACCTAATTCTTATTGCTTCAGAGGATCAAGAGAAAACTACCTTTACATGTCCCTATAGTACTTTCGTCTTCAAGCGGATGCCATTTGGTTTGTGCAATGCACTAGCGGCTTTTCAAAGGTGAATAATGGCTATTTTTATGGACATGGTGGAGGACTACCTTGAATTTTTCATGGATGACTTCTCGGTGGTTGGAGATTCTTTTGATGATTGTCTTGCAAATTTGGATAAAGTGTTGGCAAGATGTGAAGAAACAAATTTAGTGCTCAATTGAGAGAAGTGTCATTTCATGGTCGAGGAAGGCATTATCCTTGGCCACAAAATCTCAAAGAATAGAATTGAAGTTGACAAGGAAAATATTGAGGTGATTTCTAAACTTCCACCTCCAACTTCGGTAAAGGGTGTGCGGAGTTTCTTAGGCCACGCGGGTTTCTACCGGCGCTTCATCAAAGATTTCTCTAAGGTGGTGAATCTGTTGTGCAAGCATCTTGAGAAGGATGCTAAGTTCAACTTCAATGATGGTTGCATGGGAGCTTTTGAATTATTGAAGTTCAAGTTGACAATTACTCCCATCATCACTGCTCCAAATTGGAGTGTCCCATTAGAACTCATGTGTGATGCAAGTGACGTAACGGTTGGGGCTGTTTTGGGGCAACACATCAACAAGGATTTTCATCTAGTCTACATGAGACCATGAATAGTGCCCATTTCAACTACACTGTTATGGAGAAAGAGCTCCTTGCCATTATGTATGCAATTGAAAAGTTCCGCCTGTACTTGATGGGTGCAAAGGTCATTGTCCACATAGATCATGCGACACTTTGTTATCTTGTGAGCAAGAAGGACTCCAAAGTTTGGTTGATGAGATCGGTGCTTTTGTTGCAAGAGTTTGATATTGAAATCCAAGATAGAAAAAGGGAGTGAAAACCAAGTGGCGGAAAACTTTGTCTCTTCAAACCAAAGGAAGAAGCTCAAACAGGATTGACAAGATTATTATTGGGATGAACCATACCTCTTCCAGATTGAATGGGGTGATTAGAATATGTGTACCGGAAGACGAGCAGGGTGAAATTCTTGGGGCTTGTCATTCTTTGCCATATGGTGGTCATCATGGTGGAGCAAGAACGACAGCTAAAGTGCTGAGTTGCGGTTTCTATTGGCCCACTCTTTACAAGGATGTTAATGAGCTAGTGAAAAGATGTGATGAATGTCAACGGGCTAGTGGAATCTCAAAGAAAAATGAAATGCCTCTCACTACCATTTTGGAGATTGATATTTTTGATGTGTGGGGTATTGACTTCATGGGTCCTTTGGTGAGTTCTTGTGGAAATACCTAGATCTTGGTCATGGTGGATTATGTGTCCAAATGTGTAGAGGCCATTGCTCTATCTAACAATAAGGCGAGAAGTGTGCTGGAGTTCTTGAAAAAGAATATTTTCACAAGGTTTGGTACTCCGCGGGCAATTATAAGCGATGGAGGTTCACATTTTTGCAACAAGGCTTTCGACACTTTACTTAGCAAGTATGGTATTACTCATAAAGTCATGACTCCCTATCATCTACAAGCTGGCGGTCAAGTGGAAGTTTCCAACCGAGAGATAAAGAGTATTTTGTCCAAAACGGTGAATGCTAATCAGACGGATTGGGCCAAGAAGCTTGATGATGCACTATAGGCTTATTGAACGGCTTACAAAACACCTATCGAAATGTCACCATACTGGTTGGTGTTCGGGAAAGCTTGTCACCTTCAGGTGGAACTTGAGCACAAGGCCATGTGGGCTCTAAAGAAGTTGAATCTGATTGGGATGTAGCCGCTAACTTGAGGGTTGCACATTTGAATGAATGGGATGAGTTCCGGTACCATGCTTATGCAAGTTCGTCCTTGTACAAAGAAAAGATGAAATATCTTCATGACAAATACATTTGGAACAAAGAGTTCAAGGTCGGATCTTGTATTATTGTTTAACTCAAGGTTGAGGATGTTTCCCAGGAAGCTAAAGTCTAAATGGAGTGGTCCTTTTGAAATTGTGGAAGTGACACCTTTTTGTGCATTGGACTTGAAGAACAAAAACAATGAAGTATTCCGAGTCAATGGTCACCAGGTGAAGCACTACTTGGGAAAAGTTGGAGATAGCCACATCGTGGCGGTCAATCATTTCAATTAATGGTATTCTGCATCGTGCCATGCCTGTTAAATCAGGCGCTTCTTGGGAGGCAAACCATGTTTCTTTTCTTTTTCCGTTGGTAGTTAGGTGATATTTTTGTTCTAACTTGATTTGAAATGTGCTACAGGGCTAAGTGTGACTTACAGGAACTGTGGACAAAAATGTGGCTAAGTGTTGAAAGAAGTGCAGGCCGCACAATTTGGAATGCTGTAGCAAAAGAGCAATGCGGCCGCACAATTATCTTGCGGACCGCACAAATGAGAAGTGAAAAATACAAACTCTCTGAAGTTTGAGCCTGTTAGAGAAGAGGTCGATGTGCGACCGCAAGGGAAATCTGCGACCGCACACAAAATTGTGCGGACCACAGATGAGATGTTGAAGATAATGTCCCACGTAACAAAGTGCGACCACACATGAAAATGTGCGGCCGCACTCGACCTTCTTCCCCTTTCATAGACCATATGTATAAATAGAAGGGCAGGGGCAAGGGTTACGGTTTTCACTCTTTGGGCACAAAAATAGCACTCTCTTGAAAATTGTTGGTGAATCTATCTGTCCGCACACAAAACATCTTTTTTCAGTTTCTCATCACACTCATTCATCTAGTATGCTTCAATTTTTTGTTAATATTTTTCTTTCAATTTGCAGATTTTTAGTCATTTTTAGGCCATTTGTAAATAGAATTCACTTATGCATTCATGTGGGGGTAAATCTGTAATGAGTTAACTAATACATGCTCTATGAGGACTAGGTCAACATATTTTCATGCCTCTATGCTGTTTCCATGTCAAAATTTGCATAGAAATGCAAAACCTAGATAGAAAAAACTGGACTATTCGTTGTTTTTGAATTCTGCGACCACACCTGAAATTGTGCAGTGCGCAGATTGTGATTTTAGGGAAACATAGTGAAAGAAGGGATCTATTATTGTAAGATAAAACATGCGGACCGCATATTTCCCATCGCGGCTGCAAAACAGCCCTTTTACTATCATCGAAGTGTCTACACTTTTTGACTCAAATGTGCGGCCGCATGTCTAATTGTGCGGACCGTAGAAAACGGGTTGCGGCCAGACATCAGCCAATTCTCTATCATCAGAGAGTTGGAACTTTTTGGATTTAGAGGTGCGGTCGCAAGTGAAATTATGCAGACGACACTTCACTTTTGCGGCTGCAAGACAAAATTGTCCGGTCCGCACGTCCAAATCTGCAGCCGCAAGAAAATTATGCAGACTGCAGATCTGGTTTCCTGCAAGCATGCTTTGACTGTGTAACCTTACTGTGTCTTCTGGTTTATATCTTACTTGTATATCTCTTGGGTATGTTCGAACATTGAAGTGCAACTAATACTCGCCGTTGCTTGATACAGAAAATAGTTCGATCTAGGGGATGAGGTGACACATCTAAAAGGAGGGGTGAACCTTCTCGGGTTTGAGGCTAGATTGCCTTACCTCTTGGCCAACAAAAGACAATTACAAAGAATGCTACAGCCGCAGAGGAAGAGGTACAGATCTCCCTGAGACGAGCTTATATGTCTCGTCTAGGGAAGCATCAGAGGCAACTCAGCCTCTGTTCATGAACAACCGGCCGTACAGTCAAGGCCGCAAGGGAGATACCAACTCAGGGACGAACCGTCCTCATGTCATAGCACTTCCGAGGACTCGAAGAGTGCTAGTCAGGCTTCTGAGCCATCGGCTACACCTGCCCCTGAGGCATAAGATACACCAGTTTAGGATATCCCCGATGATGGCAGAGGGGGAGATGCTATAGCTGCTGGCCTTGAAAGGTCGAAGAAGAAAGAGGTTTGGGAGGACCGATTTGTCAGCTTGGCTGCCTTCACTAGCTTTTGTACATGGAGGCCAATGAGGTCGCTAACTCTCGAGCGGCAGTTTCTATTGAAAGATTTGGAGAGGTACAACCCAGCAATGTTGAGAGAGTTCAGGGAACGCAAGGGATAGATGTGTTTCACTCAAAGTGTATAGGCGCAAAAGATACTTGGTTTTGGAATTCTATACAAATGTGGCTCACATCAAAAAGGGGAAAAAAGTGACTAAAGTACTTAAATTAAAAGTGAGACTTGATCAACATACACTCAGCACGTACTTGGTCTTCGAAGATGTTGAGCCAAAGGAATATTTGGAGAAGTATTCATTGGGAGACGCAGCCCGACCTTGGTTAGCAAAGATTCTAGCAGCACTAGGGCTACCGCTTCCATGGATTGCCGCTGGGGTTCCTATCCACCGGAGCACTCTGAGTTTCGAGGCGAAAGGGTGGAAAACCTTTATCTGCAGTAGACTGGACCCGAGCCAGAATGAGACTTACCTTCCGATTCCTCGGGTAGTTCTGGTTGCTTCTATTATAGTCGGGTACCCTATCAATGTGGGGGTTGTGTTGTCGGCCAACATCTCAGTGATTGCTTGGCTAGATGACTCATCCTACTCGTATCCCAACACTATTACAGAATATCTCATGGATGCAAGGGTAG
This sequence comes from Nicotiana obtusifolia, assembly GCA_002018475.1. Taxonomy (NCBI): domain Eukaryota; kingdom Viridiplantae; phylum Streptophyta; class Magnoliopsida; order Solanales; family Solanaceae; genus Nicotiana; species Nicotiana obtusifolia. The sequence goes on along the minus strand of MCJB01018905.1, from coordinate 115,717 downwards.
AGCGGAGGGATTATGACACAAAGGTGAGGCTTTTACTTGGTATTTACTGATGGATGCAGACAATCTAAAGGAGAAAGTTCAGCCTCCTACCACCGCGGGCCAATCTGATGAGCCAGCTACGGTAGCTGTTGAGGCAGTTGATGTTCCATCCACTTCAGCCGAGCCTTCCTCCAGTGCCGCAGCTATGCTTCTGCCATCATCCACAGCCCCTACTGCAGTTCCTGCCACAACTCCCATATCGACTTTGAAGCTAGTGCCTATGCCTACTGCCCCACTTTCTGCGATGCGAGTGTCCCATACATTAACGAGTCTCAACAGCTGGATGCAGACAACTACTACAAAGATGTTTGACTTATCCAATACTGTTGCAGCGCAGTCCTCTGTTCAGGCACCTCAGTTTCCCCTGAAGTTGAAGAGACATTGAAGAAGCTCCTAGAGAACCAGAGCACTATTATGGCTACCTTGGTACATCACGGGTCAGTGATCGAAGAGTTGAGAAAAGAAGTAAACAAGATGAGAAAGTCCCAGGCCAATAAGAAGTCAGTGGACAGCTCCAGAGATAGGTGACCAGGCTTGCTACAGCCGGAGATCTCCCCTTTGATATGCTGCTTGACCCAGACCATACTGTCCCAGATTCGTCAACACCATCTGCACCGGTAGCACCAGCTGGCAAGTCTGAAGAGCCAGACCTTGCTGCCGACATTGCTGAGGCAGTGCGTCAGATGTTCACCAACCCAGCCACACCCAGAGTTGAGGATGATGAGATTTAGTTGGCTGAGCCAGAGGGCGATGACATTGCTGGGGACACAGAGATGTCCAAGGAGCCATAGGGAGTTTTCTTCACTCTTTCCCCTCTTTTACTCTTCTTTTGTTAAGCATTGGGGACAATGCTTATCTTTATTCGGGGGAAGGGGGGAGGAGGGAG